>JAJOOD010006850.1:0-37093 GCA_029582525.1 Solanum tacnaense
AGGACAATCACGATAAACTCTTTCTGCTAGAATAGACTCCCCAATAGGTGTAGAAACACAAAAGGGTTCACAAAGTCTTTCAGGAAGAACATCAAACTGATTTGCAACATAAGGAGTTACAAAAGATAAACTTGCTCCTGGGTCTAGCAAAGCATACACATCAAAAGCAAAGACTCTGATCATACCAGTGACGACATTTGGAGAATTCTCTTGCTCATGGCGACTGGTGATTGCATAGAGGCGGTTTGCTCCTCCACCGGTACTAGAAGTAGCTCCTCTAGGTGTCGTCCTGTCTGATGGAACAACTGAAGAATACTGTGCTCTATTGCCCCCATTACCCTGCCTATTCTTTGGCCACTCTCGCATGAAATGTCCATTCTTACCACACTTGAAACAACCAATGGGGCCCTCTCGACAAATACCTGAGTGGTTCCTACCACACTTGGCATAGGCAGGAGGCTTACTACTCCCTTGCCCCACACTACCCGAAGATTGTGCTGGTCTAGCCTTGAAGTCCTTCGAATTCTGGCCATTAAATTCACCTCTGTATCTGGGTGCAGGTGCTCTAGCAGATGATGGAGCAGGTCCCTTTTGCCTTTGTTGAAAGGACGGACGGTTCGCATTACCTTTCTGCTACCCGGACTCATTACCGGTCTTAACTTTCTTATTTCTGAACTTTTCCCTGTACCTTAGCTTCTCTTCCTCAACCCGCTGCACATAAACCATCAACGTAGATATGTCCATGTCCTCGATAAGCATTGCAGCCCTACCTTCCTTGCTCGACAATCGAGACAGCCCAGCAACAAATAAGCTTATTCTATTTCTCATATCTGCCACCATCTTCGGAGCATAGCGGGATAGTTGTGTGAACTTCAAACTGTACTCATGAACACTCAAAGACTTCTGCTTAAGTGTGAGGAACTCACGTACCTTGGCCTCTTTCAATTCTCGAGGAAAGAAATGCCCCAAGAAAGCTTCCTCAAAATAGGCCCAACTCGCAAGTGGTGCATTCTCAACTCTGCCCCATTTCCACTGGTCGAACCAAGTTCTAGCAACATCTTTCAATTGATACGCAACTAGTTCAACCCGCTCAATATCTGCCATATGCATCACATCAATAATCTTCTTCAACTCCTCAATGAAGTTCTCTGGATCCTCAGTAGTGCTTGAACCCATGAAACTCGAAGGATTCATCCCCAAGAACTCCCGAATCCTTGAAGTGTCGGCTCCTTCCTGTCGAGCTCCCCTCTGCTGACCAATCTGATTAATTACATCTTGACCGAAAATTCTAATTGCCTCTCTAAACTCGGCATTAGAAACTTCCCCTTGTGGTTGCACTCCCGGGGCATAAGGTAACTCTTGCTTATCCACATAACGTCTAGGAAGACGCCCTCTGCCAACTCTTCGTAGAGGCATGACTATCTGAAACACGCACAAGCACGAATTAGAAAGAAACTTTTTAGAGATAAACTCTAACACACGAGATGAGTGTGAAAGAAGTGAGAAATCTTCCTAAATATTGCAGCCTCCCAATTATAGATGTGGCGCGCTTAACACCGATAACTAGGACTCTACAGACACGGCTTCATAGACTCCCTAGGACTCTGGAACTCTGTGCTCTGATACAAAGTTTGTCATGCCTCGAGCCTACACCCTGAGCGGTACCGGCACACGGAGACCATTGCTGGCCCCAAGCGAACCCTTGGCCTGGCTTTCTTAACTCAGTGGAAACCTATCTCAACAAAATAACTCAATACCATGCAAGGTTATAAAATAACTTAACTACTGTGTAACATGCCAAAAGGCAACTCGTATCTCAAAATAGAATATTTACATATATACATAGATGAGAGACTCAATACTAACTGATTGACTGTCTATGAAGCCTCTAACATACTGAGATGGATGTTGAGACAGACCCCGCAACATCCTAACAAAACAAAACTAAGAACACAAAATAACAGAGTCCTCCAGAAAATAAGGAGGCTCACCACTGACTCTGGAGTGCTCAGCTAGATCAACGGCGTGTAGGATGTTGATCCGGGGTACTTGTGTCTGCATCGTCATAAGATGCAGGCCAACTGGCATCAGTACATGGAATGTACAAGTATGCGAGCTGGAAAACTAAGCAACAAAGGCTAGAAGGAGATCTAGAAGAAACTGAAAAGCTTACCTGGCTCAATTCAACTCAACCTGACTGACTTCTTTCAATATAAGGCAATTTAAAACAAATGCGATATAAAGAAAGACTGTTTAAAACATGCTATAAACTTTATGTGTATACAAAGATACAATAAGCCTGAGATGTATATAGAAATAAACAAATGGACTGATGTATATAAAAATACAATAATCTTTGTGTATGAAACACAATAACTGTTGTGGGAGTTTCTCTAACCGACAACCATCATTTAGAGCTATAGTGATGATACAACGATCGACCTCATGCTGCCAGACCATCCTATACCCGGCCAAAGGTATAAGACCTGAACTGCCTAATGGATCCACTAGTCTATTTAGAAAAGGATTCATCTAAAAAGTATGATTCTTTTCAACCCATGGTGGCTAACATGGTCCTATGGGGGCTATGGGTTCTTTGAACGCTCCCCCAATTCGGTGCTCGATACTACTCCCAAAAATAAACTGGCTCTTATGTTTTTAAAACATATGTCTTCCTGCTGATTTGAGATAATTACTCAAAAACTAGCCCGAAGGCATCTTTGGAAATCTCAGTCTCCAACTTTGTTTAAATGTAAAAGCATTTCTTTAAAACTTCTTTGGGAATACATAGTTCCCTAATAACTTTGATAAATAAACTCAACTTTAAACTATTGACTTAACTTGAAACTCTATACTCTTTACTTAACTTGAAACTCGAGCCTTAAAATGAAGTTAAAATGCTCAATAAAGACTCTTGAAAAAAAGCCTTAAAGACATGCTTTGACTTTCTTCTTAACTTCTAAGCTTGACTCTCTAACTTCACTTGACTTTGACCCTAACTCGGCTTGAATTGGATTATGGATTCAAGGTATATGATCACATTATGAATGATTTTTAGGTGTTTAGATGTAACTTAGAGTAGTTAGAATAAAAAAGGAGTGAAGGTGCACTTTAAATGAACTCAAACGGGGCAACAGAAGACAAACTGGATGGGCAGGTGACCTTGGCGCTATGGGTGGCAGCGGGGCGCCAGCCCCGAAACTTCAGAGGTGGGTTTGGGGCGCTCTGGCAGGCGCATCGCGCCAGGCCCCCAACCCAGAAATTTCAGCAAGTTTATTTTCTCGTTTTCTCACCTTATTTCGCCTAAAGTCGAATGGTTTCTTCCCCGAATCACTTAGAATCATTAAAACCCTCAACATACAATAGATTCAACTCAAAAACACAACTGGAAACATGTCCCAAATCAACAAGGGGCTTCAACAACATCAACAACACAACCCAACAACTTCAACAAGATAACCAATCTCTTCTCAAAAATCAAACGAGTTTGGCGTGTGGACAAAAGGATCAACCCAACACTATGAACTCACATACCTAGTAGGGATCATCCCCGACGATATCCACGACGGAAACTTGCTTGATCTCATCTTTCTCCTCTTCTTCTCTTCTTCTTCTCTTCTTCACTCAAAACCCTTACTCACACTATTTTAAATTCGTAAAAACTGATCAAAAAATCAGTCTAACACATTTATATACCCAAAAGAATTAATTAGGGAAAAGAGCAAATTGCCCTGAAAATTTTCTGACGGATTTCCGAGCCAACTGCCCAACTTCCAAGGGGAATAACACACTGACACGAACTCAGAATCGAGCAAACTCAGCGGCGTAGGAAATATCATTCCACGATCTTCGCAACCATAGCTGGAACTACACCTAACCCATCTTGAGCTAGGGTTTTTGACTGTTCCAAGTTGGGCAAAAACTCATTTTTTCACATACTTAACCAAATTTTCCAGATTTTCAATTCCTTCCAAAATTGACTATTTCCAAGTTTAAGCCTATTCATAGTTATTTCAAATTGTCGGATGTTACAGATGTGCACCCTATCTATTCAACATTCAGGTCGGTGGAAACTTGCGTTTAAACATATTTGCATTTAAGTCGCATTTATTTGGAGGTAAAGGATGGGCACCCTATCTATTCAATGTTCAAATTGGTGGAAACTTGCATTGAAAAATATTTGCATTTAAGTCGCATCTATTTGGAGGTGAAGGATGAGCACCCTATCTATTCAACGTTCAAGTCGGTGGAAACTTCTGTTGAAAGATATTTGCATTTAAGTCGAATCTATTCAGAGGTGAACGATGTGCACCCTATCTATTCAACATTCAAGTCGGTGGAAATTTGGGTTGAAACATATTTGCATTTAAGTCGCAACAACTCGGAGGTGAAGGATGCGCACCCTAAATAATCAACGTTCAAGTCGGTGGAAACCTGCATTGAAAGATATTTTCATTTAATTCGCATCAATTCGATGGTGAAGGATGTGCACCCTATCTATTCAACGTTCAAGTTGGTGGAAACTTGCATTGAAAGATATTTGCATTTAGGCCACATATATTCGGTGGTAGAGGATGTGCACGCTATCTATTGAACGTTCAAGTTGGTGAAAACATGCGTTGAAAGATATTTGCATTTAAGTAGCATCTATTCGTTGGTAGAGGATGTGCACCCTATATATTCAACATTCAAGTCGGTGGAAACTTGTGTTGAAAGATATTTGCATTTAAGTCGCGTCTATTTGGAGGTGAAGGATAAGCACCCTATCTATTGAACGTTCAAATCGGTGGAAACTTGTGTTGAAATATATTTGCATTAAGTAGAATTTATTCGGAGGTGAAGGATGTGCACCCTCTCTATTCAACGTTCAAGTCGGTGGAAACTTGTGTTGAAAGATATTTTCATGTAAGTCGAATTTATTCGCAGGTGAAGGATGTGCACCCTATCTATTTAACGTTCAAGTCAGTGAAAACTTGCGTTTAAACATATTTGCATTTAAGTCACATCTATTTGGAGTTAAAGGATGTGCACCCTATCTACTCGACGTTAAAGTCGGTGGAAACTTGTGTTGAAAAATATTTGCATTGAAGTCGCATCTATTTGATGGTATAGGATGTGCACCCTATCTATTCAAGGTTCCAGTTGGTGGAAACTTGTGTTGAATGATATTTGCATTTAAGTCGCATCTATATGGAGGTGAAGGATGAGCACCCTATCTGTTCAACGTTCAAGTCGGTGGAAACTTGTGCTGAAAGATATTTGCATGTAAGTCGAATTTATTCGCAGGTGAAGGATGTGCACCCTATCTATTCAACGTTCAAGTCGGTGGAAACTTGTGTTGGAAGCTATTTGCATGTAAGTCGAATTTATTCACAGATGAAGGATGTGTACCCTATCTAGTCAACGTTCAAGTCGGTGGAAACTTGTGTTTAAACATATTTGCTTTTCGGTCGCATCAATTCGGAGTTGAAGGATGTGCACCCTATCTTTTCAACGTTCAAGTTGGTGGAAACTTGCATTGAAGGATAATTGCATTCAAGTCGCTTCTATTCGGAGGTGAAAGATGTGCACCATATCTATTCAACGTTCATGTCGGTGGAAACCTGCGTTGAAAGTAATTTGTGCTTAAGTCGTATCTATGCAGAGGTTAAGGATGTGCACCCTATCTATTCAACGTCCAAGTGGATGGAAAGTTGCATTGAAAGGTATTTATATTTCAGTCGCATCTATTCAAATATGAAAGATGTGCACCCTATCTATTTAGCATTCAAGTCGGTGGAAACTTGTGTTGAAATATATTTGCATTAAAGTAGCATCTATTCGAAGGTGACGGATGGGCACCCTAACTATTCAATGTTCAAGTCAGTTCTAATTTGCGTTGAAAGATATTTGCAATTAAGTCACATTTATTAGGAGGTGAATTTCAAGTCGGTGGAATCTTGCGTTGAAAGATATTTGCATTTCAGTCTCATCTATTCGGAAGTGAAGGATGTGTACCCCATGTATTTAACATTCTAGTCGGTGAAAACTTGCGTTGAAAGATATTTGCATTGAAGTTGCATCTATTCGGAGTTGAAGGATGTCCACCCTTTCTATTCAACGTTCAAGTGGGTGTAAACTTGCATTAAAAGATATTTACATTTAAGATGCATCTATTCGGAGGTGAAGGATATGCACCTTATCTATTTAACATTCAAGTCGGTGGTAAGTTGCGTTGAATTTTTTTTGCATTTAAGTCGCATATATTCAGTGGTGAAGAATGGGCACCCTATCTATGTAACATTAAAGTCGGTGGAAACTTGCGTTGAAAGATATTTGTATTGAAGTCACATCTATTCGGAGGTGAAGGATGTCAACCCCATTTATTCAACGTTGAAGTGGGTGGAAACTTGCATTGAAAGATATTTACATTTAAGTCACATCTATTCAGAGGTGAAGGATGTGTACCCTATCTATGTAACATTAAAGTCGGTGGAAAGTTGCGTTGAAATTTTTTTGCATTTAAGTCGCATTTATTCGGAGGTGTAGGATGTGCACCCTATCTATTCAATTTTCAAGTCGGTGGAAACTTCTGTTAAAAGATATTTTCATCTAAGTCAAATCTATTCAGTGGTGAAGGATGTGCACCATATCTATTCAACGTTCAACTCGGTAGAAACTTGTGTTGAAAGATATTTGCATGTAAGTAGAATCTATTCGGAGGTCAAGGATGTGTACCCTATCAACTCAACGTTCAAGTCGGTGGAAACTTGCATTTAAGTCGCATCTATTCGGTTGTGAAGGATGTGCACCATAGCTATTCAACGTTCAAGTCGGTGGAAATTTGTGTTGAAAGATATTTGCATGTAAGTAGAATCTATTCGGAGGTCAAGGATGTGCACCCTATCAACTCAACGTTCAAGTCGGTGGAAACTTGCATTTAAGTCGCATCTATTCGGTTGTGAAGGATGTGTACCATAGCTATTCAACGTTCAAGTCGGTGGAAACTTACGATGAAATATATTTGCATATAAGTCGCATCTATTCGGAGGTGAAGGATGAGCACCCTATCTATTCAACTTTCAAGTGGATGGAAACTTGCATTGAAAGTTATTTACATTTAAGTCGCATCTTTTCAAAGGTTAACGATGTGCACCTTATCTATTCAACATTCAAGTCGGTGGAAACCTGCATTGTAATATATTTGCATTAAAGTAGCATCTATTCGGATGTGAAGGAAGGGCACCCTATCTATTCAATGCTCAAGTCAGTGCTAATTTTCGTTGAAAGATATTGGCAATTAACTCGCATTTATTCGGAGGTGAATTTCAAGTCGCTGGAAACTTTTACTGAAAGATATTTCCATTTCAGTCTTATCTATTTGGAGGTGAAGGATGTGCACCGTATCTATTCAACGTTCAAGTCGGTGAAAAGCTGCGTTAAAAGATAATTGCATTTAAGTCGCATCTATTTGGAGGTGAAGGATGTGCACCCTATCTATTCAACGTTCAAGTTGGTGGAAACATGCTTTGAAAGAGATTTGCATTTAAGTCGCATTTATTCAAAGGTGAATTTCAAGTCGGTGGAAACTTTCATTGAAAGATATTTCCATTTCAGTCTCATCTATTCAGAGGTGAAGGATGTGCACCGTATCTATTCAATGTTCAAGTCGGTGGAAACCTGCGTTAAAAGATAATTGCATTTTTAAGTCGCATTTATTTTGATGTGAAGGATGTGCACCCTATCTATTCAACGTTCAAGTGGTTGGAAACTTGTATTGAAAGATATTTACATTTAAGTGGCATCTATTCAAAGGTGAAAGATATGCACCCTATCTATTCAACGTTCAAGTAGTTGGAAACTTGCGTTGAAAGATATTTGAATTTAAGTCGCATATTTTAGGAGGTGAAGGATGTGCACCCTATCTATTTAACGTTCAATTCGGTGGAAACTTGTGTTTAAACATATTTGCTTTTAAGTCTCATCTATTCGGAGGTGAAGGATGTGTACCCTATCTATTCAACATTCTAGTCGGTGGAAACTTGCGTTGAATGATATTTTCATTTAAGTCGTATCTATTCAAAGGTGAAGGATGTGCACTCTATCTATTCAACGTTCAAGTCGGTGGAAACTTGCGTTGTAAGATATTTGAATTTAAGTTCCATCTGTTTAGAGGTGAAGGATGTGCACCATATCTATTTAACGTTCAAGTCGGTGGAAAGTTGCGTTGAGAAAAATTTGCATTTAAGTCGCATATATTCGGAGGTGCAGGAAGTGCACCCTATCTTTTGAATTTCAAGTAGGTGGAAACTTCTATTAAAAGATATTTGCAGGTAAGTCAAATCTATTCAGTGGTGAAAGATATGCACCCTATTTATTCAACGGTCAAGTCGGTCTAAAGCTGCGGTGAAAGTTATTTGAATTTAAGTCGCATATGTGCGGAGGTGAAGGATGTGCAACCTATCTATTCAACGTTCAAGTCGGTGGAAACTTGTGTTGAAAGATATTTGCATGTAAGTAGAATCTATTCGGAGGTCAAGGATGTGCACCCGATCTACTCAACGTTCAAGTCGGTGTAAACTTGCATTTAAGTCGCATCTAATCGTTGGAAAAGGATGTGCACCATATCTATTCAACTTTCAAGTGGATGGAAACTTGCATTGAAAGTTATTTACATTTAAGTCGCATCTATTCTATGGTGATGGATGTGCACCATGTCTATTTAACATTCAAGTCGGTGGAAACTAGGGTTGAAAGATTTTTGCAATTAAGGCGCGATATTCGGAGGTGAAGGATGTGGACCCTATCTATTCAACTTTCAAGTGGATGGAAACTTGCATTGAAAGGTATTTACATTTAAGTTGCATCTATTCTATGGTGAAGGATGTGCACCCTGTCTATTTAACATTCAAGTTGGTGGAAAGTTGCGTTGAAAAAAATTTGCATTTAAGTCGCATTTATTCGGAGGTGTAGTATGTGCACCCTATCTATTCAATTTTCAAGTCGGTGGAAACTTCTGTTAAAAGATATTAGCATGTAAGTCAAATCTATTCAGTGGTGAAGGATGTGCACCCTATTTATTCAACGTTCAAGTCGGTGGAAACTTGTGTTGAAAGATATTTGCATGTAAGTAGAATCTATTCGGAGGTCAAGGATGTGCACCCTATCTACTCAACGTTCAAGTCGGTGGAAACTTTCATCCAAGTCGCATCTATTCGGTGGAAAAGCATGTGCACCCTGTCTATTCAACTTTCAAGTGGATGGAAACTTGCATTGAAAGGTATTTACATTTAAGTCGCATCTATTCTATGGTGAAAGATGTGCACCCTGTCTATTTAACATTCAAGTCGGTGGAAAGTAGCGTTGAAAGATTTTTGCATTTAAGTCGCATCTATTCGGAAGTGAAGGATGTGGACCCTATCTATTCAACTTTTAAGTGGATGGAAACTTGCATTGAAAGGTATTTACATTTAAGTCGCATCTATTCTATGATGAAGGATGTGCACCCTGTCTATTTAACTTTCAAGTTGGTGGAAAGTTGCGTTGAAAAATATTTGCATTTAAGTCGCATATATTCGGAGGTGTAGGATGTGCACCCTATCTATTCAATTTTCAAGTCGGTGGAAACTTCTGTTAAAAGATATTTGAATGTAAGTCAAATATATTCAGTGGTGAAGGATGTGCACCCTATCTATTCAACGTTCAAGAAGGTGGAAACTTGTGTTGAAAGATATTTGCATGTAAGTAGAATGTATTCGGAGGTCAAGGATCTGCAGCCTATCTACTCAACGTTCAAGTTGGTGGAAACTTGCTTTTGAGCCGCATCTATTGGGTGGTGAAGGATGTGCACCCTATCTATTCAACATTCAAGTCGGTGGAAAGTAGCGTTGAAAGATATTTGCATTTAAGTCACATCTATTCGGAGGTGCATGATGTGCACCCTATCTATTCAACTTTCATGTGGATGGAATCTTGCATTGAAAGGTATTTACATTTAAGTTGCATCTATTCTATGGTGAAGGATGTGCACCCTGTCTATTTAACATTCAAGTTGGTGGAAAGTTGCGTTGAAAAAAATTTGCAATTAAGTCGCATTTATTCGGAGGTGTAGTATGTGCACCCAATCTATTCAGTTTTCTAGTCGGTGGAAACTTCTGTTAAAAGATATTCGCATGTAAGTCAAATCTATTCAGTGGTGAAGGATGTGCACCGTATTTATTCAACGTTCAAGTCGGTGGAAACTTGTGTTGAAAGATATTTGCATGTAAGTAGAATCTATTCGGAGGTCAAGGATGTGCACCCGATCTACTCAACGTTCAAGTCGGTGTAACCTTGCATTTAAGTCGCATCTAATCGGTGGAAAAGGATGTGCACCATATTTATTCAAATTTCAAGTGGATGGAAACTTGCATTGAAAGTTATTTACATTTAAGTCGCATCTATTCTATAGTGATGGATGTGCACCCTGTCTATTTAACATTCAAGTCGGTGGAAACTATAGTTGAAAGATTTTTGCAATTAAGGCGCATATATTCGGAGGTGAAGGATGTGGACCCTATATATTCAACTTTCAAGTGGATGGAATCTTGCATTGAAAGGTATTTACATTTAAGTTGCATCTATTCTATGGTGAAGGATGTGCACCCTGTCTATTTAACATTCAAGTTGGTGGAAAGTTGCGTTGAAAAAATTTTGCATTTAAGTCGCATTTATTCGGAGGTGTAGTATGTGCACCTTATCTATTCAGTTTTCAAGTCGGTGGAAACTTCTGTTAAAAGATATTAGCATGTAAGTCAAATCTATTCAGTGGTGAAGGATGTGCACCCTATTTATTCAACGTTCAAGTCGGTGGAAACTTGTGTTGAAAGATATTTGCATGTAACTAGAATCTATTCAGAGGTCAAGGATGTGCACCCGATCTAGTCAACGTTCAAGTCGGTGTAAACTTGCATTTAAGTCGCATGTAATCGGTGGAAAAGGATGTGCACCATATCTATTCAACTTTCAAGTGGATGGAAACTTGCATTGAAACTTATTTACATTTAAGTCGCATATATTCTATGGTGATGGATGTGCACCCTGTCTATTTAACATTCAAGTCGGTGGAAACTATAGTTGAAAGATTTTTGCAATTAAGGCGCATATATTCGGAGGTGAAGGATGTGGACCCTATATATTCAACTTTCAAGTGGATGGAATCCTGCATTGAAAGGTATTTACATTTAAGTTGCATCTATTCTATGGTGAAGGATGTGCACCCTGTCTATTTAACATTCAAGTTGGTGGAAAGTTGCGTTGAAAAAAATTTGCATTTAAGTCGCATTTATTCGGAGGTGTAGTATGTGCACCTTATCTATTCAGTTTTCAAGTCGGTGGAAACTTCTGTTAAAAGATATTAGCATGTAAGTCAAATCTATTCAGTGGTGAAGGATGTGCACCCTATTTATTCAACGTTCAAGTCGGTGGAAACTTGTGTTGAAAGATATTTGCATGTAAGTAGAATCTATTCGGAGGTCAAGGATGTGCACCCGATCTACTCAACGTTCAAGTCGGTGTAAACTTGCATTTAAGTCGCATCTAATCGGTGGAAAAGGATGTGCACCATATCTATTCAACTTTCAAGTGGATGGAAACTTGCATTGAAAGTTATTTACATTTAAGTCGCATCTATTCTATGGTGATGGATGTGCACCCTGTCTATTTAACATTCAAGTCGGTGGAAACTAGAGTTGAAAGATTTTTGCAATTAAGGCGCATCTATTCGGAGGTGAAGGATGTGGACCCTATCTATTCAACTTTCAAGTGGCTGGAAACTTGCATTGAAAGGTATTTACATTTAAGTTGCATCTATTCTATGGTGAAGGATGTGCACCCTGTCTATTTAACATTCAAGTTGGAGGAAAGTTGCGTTGAAAAAAACTTGCATTTAAGTAGCATCTATTCGGTGGTGAAGGATGTGCACCCTATCAATTCAATGTTCAAGTCGGTAGAAACTAGCCTTGAAAGATATTTGCATTTAAGTCACATATATTCGGTGGTGAAGGATTTGCACCCTAGCTATTCAACGTTCAAGTCGGTGGAAACTTGCGTTCAAATATATTTGCATTTAAGTCGCATCTATTTGGAGATGAAGGATGAGCACCCTATCCATTCAAGTTTCAAGTGGATGGAAATCTGCATTGAAAGGTACTTACATTTAAGTCGCATCTATTCGAAGGTTTAGGATGTGCACCATATCTATTCAACGTTCAAGTCGGTGGAAACTTGCGTTGTAATATATTTGCATTAAAGTAGCGTCTATTCGGATGTGAAGGATGGGCACCCTATTTATTCAATACTCAAGTCAGTGCTAATTTGTGTTGAAAGATATTTGCAATTTAGTCGCATATTTTCGGAGGTGAAGGATGTGCACCCTATCTATTCAACGTTCAAGTGGACGGAAACTTGCATTGAAAGATATTTACATTTAAGTCACCTCTATTCGAAGGTGAAGAATGTGCACCATAGTTCAACGTTTAAGTCGGTGGAAACTTGCGTTGAAAGATAATTGCATTTAAGTAAAATCTATTCGGAGGTGAATGATGGTCACCCTATCTATTAAACGTTCAAGTCGGTGGAAACCTGCGGTGAAAGATATATAAATTTAAGTCGCATATTTTCGGTGGTGAAGGATGTGCACCTTATCTGTTCAACGTTCAATTCGGTGGAAACTTCCTTTCAAACATATTTGCATTTAAGTCACATCTACTCGGAGGTGAAAGATGTGTACCCTGTCTATTTAGCATTCAAGTCGGTGGAAACTTGCGTTGAAAGATATTTCCATTTAAGTCGCATCTATTCGAAGGTGAAAGATGTGCAACCTATCTATTCAACGTTCAAGTGGGTGGAAAGTTGCCTTGAAATATATTTGCATTTCAGTCGCATCAATTCGGAGGTGAAGGATGTGCACCTTATCTATTCAACGTTCAAGTCGGTGGAAACTTGCGTTGAAGGATAATTGCGTTTAAGTTGCTTCTATTCGGAGTTGAAAAATGTGCACCATATCTATTCAACGTTCAAGTCTGTGGAAACCTGCGTTGAAAGTAATTTGCATTGAAGTCGCATCTATTCAGAGGTGAAGGATGTGCACCCTATCTAATCAACGTCTAATTGAATGGAAACTTGCATTGAAAGGTATTTACATTTAAGTCGCATCTATCAGAATATAAAGGCTGGGCACCCTATCTATCCAACATTTAAATCAGTAGAAACTTATGTTGAAATATATATGCATTAAAGTAGCATCTATATGAAGGTGAAGGATGGGCACCCTATCTATACAATGCTCAAGTAAGTGCTAATTAGCGTTGAAAGATATTTGCAATTAAGTCGCATATATTCGGAGGTGAATTTCAAGTCGGTGGAAACTTGTGTTGAAAGATATTTGCATTTCAGTCTCATATATTCGGAAGTGAAGGACGTGTACCCTATCTATTTAACATTCTAGTCGGTGGAAACTTGCGTTGAAAGATATTTGCATTGAAGTCGTATCTAATCGGAGGTGACGGATGTCCACCATATCTATTCAACTTTCAAGTGGGTGGAAACTTGCATTGAATGATATTTACATTTAAGTCGCATCTATTCGGAGGTAAAGGATGTGCACCTTATCTATTTAACATTAAAGTCAGTGGAAAGTTGCGTTGAAATTTTTTTGATCTTAAGTCACACCCATTCGGAGGTGTAGGATATGCACCCTATCTATTCAATTTTCAAGTCGTTGGAAACTTCTGTTAAAAGATATTTGCATGTAATTCAAATCTATGCAGTGGTGAAGGAAGTGCACCCTATTTATTCAACGTTCAAGTCGGTGGAAATTTTTGTTGAACGATATTTGCATGTAAGTAGAATCTTTTCGGACGTCAAGGATGTGCACCCTATCTACTCAACGTTCAAGTCGGTGGAAACTTGCCTTTAAGTTGCATCTATTCGGTGGTGAAGGATGTGCACCCTATCTATTCAACGTTCAAGTCGGTGGAAACTAGCGTCGAAAGATATTTGCATTTAACTCACTTCTATTCGGAGGTGAAGAATGTGCACCATATCTATTCAATTATCAAGTGGGTGGAAACTTGCATTGAAAGATATTTACATTTAAGTCGCATCTATTCGAAGGTGTAGGATGTGCACCGTATCTATTCAACGTTCAAGTCGGTGGAAACTTGCGTTGAAAGATAATTCCATTTAAGTCGCATCTATTCGGAGGTGAAGTATGTGCACCCTATCTATTAAACGTTCAAGTCGGTGGAAACCTGCGGTGAAAGATATTTGAATTTAAGTCGCATATTTTAGGAGATGAAGGATGTGCACCCTATCTATTCAATGTTCCAATTGGTGGAAACTTGTTTTTACACATATTTGCTTTTAAGTCCCATCAATTCGGAGGTGAAGGCTGTGTACCCTATATATTCAACATTCTAGTCGGTGGAAGCTTGCGTTGAATAATATTTGCATTTAAGTGGTATCTATTCGGAGGTGAAGGATGTGCACTCTATCTATTCAACGTTCAAGTTGGTGGAAAGTTGCGTTGAAAGATATTTGAATTTGATTTGCATCTATTCGGAAGTGAAGGATGTGTGCCCTATCTATTTAACATTCAAGTCGATGGAAACTTGTGTAGAAAGATATTTGCATGTAAGCAGAATCTATTCGGATGTGTAGGATGTGCACCCTATTCAATTTTCAAGTCGGTGGAAACTTCAGTTAAAAGGTATTTGCATGTAAGTCAAATTTATTCAGTGGTGAAGGATGTGCACCCTATCGATTCTACGTTTAAGTCAGTGGAAAACTGCGGTGAAAGTTATTTGAATTTAAGTCGCTTCTATTCGGAGGTGAAGGATGTGGACAATATCTATTCAATGCTCAAGTCGGTGGAAACTTCTATTGAAAGATATTTACATTTAAGTCGCATCTATTCGGAGGTGAAGGATGTGCACCTTATCTATTTAACATTCAAGTCGGTGGAAAGTTGCGTTGAAAAAAATTTAAATTTAAATCGCATCTATTCGGAGGTGTAGGATGTGCACCCAATCTATTCAATTTTCAAGTCGGTGGAAACTTCTGTTAAAAGATATTTGCATGTAAGTCAAATCTATTCAATGGTGAAGGATGTGCACCCTATTTACTCAACGTTCAAGAAGGTGGAAACTTGTGTTGAAAGATATTTGCATGTAAGTAGAATCTATTCGGACGTCAAGGATGTGCACCCTATCTACTCAACGTTCAAGTCGGTGGAACCTTGCATTTAAGTCGCATCTATTCAGTGGTGAAGGATGTGCACCCTATCTATTCAACGTTCAAGTCGTTGGAAACTAGCGTTGAAAGATATTTGCATTTAAGTGACATCTATTCGGAGGTGAAGGATGTGCACCCTATCTATTCAACTTTCAAGTGGATGGAAACCTCCATTGAAAGTTATTTACATTTAAGTCGAATCTATTCGAAGGTGAAGGATGTGCACCGTATGTATTCAACGTTCAAGTCGGTGGAGACTTGCTTGAAATATATTTGCATTAAAGTAGCATCTATTCAATGGTGAAGGACTGGCACCCTATCTATTCAATGCTCAAGTCAGTGCTAATTTGCGTTGAAAGATATTTGCCATGAAGTCGCATTTATTCAGAGATGAATTTCAACTCGGTGGAAACTTGGGTTGAAAGATATTTGCATTTCAGTCTCATGTACTCATAGGTGAAGGATGTGCACCGTATCTAGTCAACGATCAAGTCGGTAGAAACTTGCTTTAAAAGATAATTGCATTTAAGTCGCATCTATTCGGAGGTGTAGGATGTGCACCCTATCTATTCAATGTTCAATTGGGTGGAAACTTGCATTGAAAGATATTTACATTTTAGTCGCATCTATTCGAAGGTGTAGGATGTGCACCCTATCTATTCAATGTTCAAGTCGGTGGAAACCTGCGGTGAAAGATATTTGAATTTAAGTCGCATATTTTAGGAGGTGAAGGATGTGCACCCTATCTATTCAATTTTCCATTCGTTGGAAACTTGTATTTAAACATATTTGGTTTTAAATCCCATCAATTCGGAGGTGAAAGATGTGTACCCTATATATTCAACATTCTAGTCGGTGGAAACTTGCATTGAATAATATTAGCATTTAAGTGGCATCTATTCAGAGGTGAAGGATGTGCACTCTATCTATTCAATGTTCAAGTTGGTGGAAACTTGCGTTGAAAGATATTTAAATTTGAGTTGCATCTATTCGTAGGTGAAGGATGTGCACCATATCTATTTAACGTTCAAGTCGGTGGAAAGTTGCGTTGAAAAAAATTTGCATTCAAGTCGCATCTATTAGGAGATGTAGGATGTGCACCCTATCTATTTAATTTTCAAGTCGGTGGAAACTTCTGTTAAAATGTATTTGCATATAAGTCAAATCTATTTAGTGGTAAAGGATGTGCACCCTATCTATTCAACGTTCATGTCGGTGGAAAGCCGCAGTGAAAGTTATTTGAATTTAAATCGCATCAATTCGGAGGTGAAGGATGTGCACCCTATCTATTTAACGTTTAAGTCGGTGGAAACTTGCATTGAAAGATATTTACATTTCAGTCGCATCTATTCGGAGGTGAAGGATGTGTACCGTATCTATTTAACATTCAAGTCGGTGGAAAGTTGCATTGAAAAAAATTTGCATCTAAATCGCATTTATACGGAGGTGTAGGATGTGCACCCTATCTATTCAATTTTCAAGTCGGTGGAAACTTCTGTTAAAAGATATTTGTATGTAAGTCAAATCTATTTAATGGTGAAGGATGTGCACCCTATTTACTCAACGTTCAAGTCGGTGAAAACTTGTGTTGAAAGATATTTGCATGTAAGTAGATTCTATTCGGACGTCAAGGATGTGCACCCTATCTACTCAACGTTCAAGTCGGTGGAACCTTGCATTTAAGTCGCATCTATTCAGTGGTGAAGGATGTGCACCCTATCTATTCAATGTTAAAGTCGTTGGAAACTAGCGTTGAAAGATATTTGCATTTAAGTTACATCTATTCGGAGGTGAAGGATGTGCACCCTATCTATTCAACTTTCAAGTGGATGGAAACTTGCATTGATCGGTATTTACATTTAAGTCGCATCTATTCGAAGGTGAAGGATGTGCACCGTATGTATTCAACGTTCAAGTCGGTGGAGACTTGCTTGAAATATATTTGCATTAAAGTAGCATCTATTCAATGGTGAAGGACTGGCATCCTATCTATTCAATGCTCAAGTCAGTGCTAATTTGCGTTGAAAGATAATTGCATTTAAGTCGCATCTATTTGGAGGTGAAGGATGTGCACCCTATGTATTCAACGTTCAAGTCGGTGGAAACTTGAGTTGAAAGAGATTTGCATTTAAGTCGCATTTATTCAGAGGTGAATTTCAAGTCGGTGGAAACTTTCATTGAAAGATATTTCCATTTCAGTCTCATCTATTCGGAGGTGAAGGATGTGCACCGTATCTGTTCAACGTTCAAGTCGGTGGAAACCTGCGTTAAAAGATAATTGCATTTTTAAGTCTCATTTATTTTGATGTGAAGGATGTGCACCCTATCTATTCAACGTTCAAGTGGTTGGAAACTTGTATTGAAAGATATTTACATTTAAGTGGCATCTATTCAAAGGTGAAGGATATGCACCCTATGTATTCAACGTTCAAGTAGTTGGAAACTTGCGTTGAAAGATATTTGAATTTAAGTCGAATATATTCGGAGGTGTAGGAAGTGCACCCTATCTTTTGAATTTCAAGTCGGTGGAAATTTCTGTTAAAAGATATTTGCATGTAAGTCAAATCTATTCAGTGGTGAAGGATGTGCACCCTATTTATTCAACGGTCAAGTCGGTCCAAAGCTGCAGTGAAAGTTATTTGAATTTAAGTCGCATATGTGCGGAGGTGAAGGATGTGCAAGCTATCTATTCAACGTTCAAGTCGGTGGAAACTTGTGTTGAAAGATATTTGCATGTAGGTAGAATCTATTCGGAGGTCAAGGATATGCACCCTATCTACTCAACGTTCAAGTCGGTGTAAACTTGCATTTAAGTCGCATCTAATCGGTGGAAAAGGATGTGCACCATATCTATTAAACTTTCAACTGGATGGAAACTTGCATTGAAACTTATTTACATTTAAGTCGCATCTATTCTATGGTGATGGATGTGCACCCTGTCTATTTAACATTCAATTCGGTGGAAACTAGAGTTGAAAGATTTTTGCAATTAAGGAGCTTTTATTCGTAGGTGAAGGATGTGGACCCTATCTATTCAACTTTTAAGTGGATGGAAACTTGCATTGAAAGGTATTTACATTTAAGTTGCATCTATTCTATGGTGAAGGATGTGCACCCTGTCTATTTAACATTCAAGTTGGTGGAAAGTTGCGTTGAAAAAAATTTGCATCTAAGTCGTATTTATTCGGAAGTGTAGTATGTGCACCCTATCTATTCAATTTTCAAGTCGATGGAAACTTCTGTTAAAAGATATTAGCATGTAAGTCAAATCTATTCAGTGGTGAAGGATGTGCACCCTATTTATTCAACGTTCAAGTCGGAGGAAACTTGTGTTTAACGATATTTGCATGTAAGTAGAATCTATTCGGAGGTCAAGGATGTGCACCCTATCTACTCAACGTTTAAGTCGGTGGAAACTTTCATTTAAGTCGCATCTATTCGGTGGAAAAGCATGTGCACCCTGTCTATTCAACTTTCAAGTGGATGGAAACTTGCATTGAAAGGTATTTACATTTAAGTCGCATCTATTCTATGGTGAAAGATGTGCACCCTGTCTATTTAACATTCAAGTCGGTGGAAACTAGCGTTGAAAGTTTTTTGCATTTAAGTCGCATCTATTCGGAAGTGAAGGATGTGGACCCAATATATTCAACTTTCAAGTGGATGGAAACTTGCATTGAAAGGTATTTACAATTAAGTAGCATCTATTCTATGATGATGTGCACCCTGTCTATTTAATATCCAAGTTGGTGGAAAGTTGCGTTGAAAAAAATTTGCATTTAAGTCGCATATATTCGGAGGTGTAGGATGTGCACCCTATCTATTCAATTTTCAAGTCGGTGGAAACTTCTGTGAAAAGATATTTCAATGTAAGTCAAATATATTCAGATGTGAAGGATGTGCACCCTATCTATTCAACGTTCTAGAAGGTGGAAACTTGTGTTGAAAGATATTTGCATGTAAGTAGAATGTATTCGGAGGAAGGATGTGCAGCCTATCTATTCAACGTTCAAGTTGGTGGAAACTTGCTTTTAAGCCGCATCTATTGGGTGGTGAAGGATGTGCACCCTATCTATTCAACGTTCAAGTCGGTGGAAAGTAGCGTTGAAAGATATTTGCATTTAAGTCACATCTATTCGGAGGTGCATGATGTGCACCCTATCTATTCAACTTTCAAGTGGATGGAAACTTGCATTGAAAGGTATTCTCATTTAAGTCGCATCTATTCGGAGGTGAAGGATGTGCACCGTATCTATTCAACGTTAAAGTCGGTGGAAACTTGCGTAGAAATATATTTTCATTAAAGTAGCATATATTCAAATGTTAAGGATTGGCACCCTATATATTCAATGCTTAAGTCAGTGCTAATTTGCGTTGAAAGATATTTGCAATTAAGTAGCATTTACTCGTAGGTGAATTTCAAGTCGGTGGAAACTTGCATTAAAAGATATTTACATTTCAGTGTCTTCTATTCGGAGGTGAAGGATGTGCACCGTATCTATTCAACGTTCAAGTCGGTCGAAACCTGCGTTAAAAGATAATTGCATTTAAGTCGCATCTATTTGGAGCTGAAGGATGTGCACCCTATCTATTCAACATTCAAGTGGGTGGAAACCTGCATTGAAAGATATTTACATTTAAGTCGCCTCTATTCGAAGGTGAAAGATGTGCAACCTATCTATTCAACGTTCACGTCGATGGATATTTTCGTTGAAAGATAATTGCATTTAAGTCGCATATATTCGAATGTGAAGGAAGTGTACCCTGTTTATTTAACATTCAAGTCAGTGGAAACTTGCGTTGAAAGATATTTTTGCAATTAAGTCGCATCTATTCGGAGGTGATGGATGTGCACCCTGTCTATTAAACGTTCAAGTCGGTGGAAACCTGCTGTGAAATTTATTTGAATTTAAGTCGCATATTTTAGGAGGTGAAGGATGTGCACCCTATCTATTCAACGTTCAATTTGGTGGAAACTTCTGTTTAAACATATTTGCTTTTAAGTCCCATCTATTCGTAGGTGAAAGATGTGTACCCTATCTATTCAACATTCTAGATGGTGGAAACTTTCGTTGAATGATATTTGCATTTAAGTCGTATCTATTCAGAGGTGAAGGATGTGCACTCTATCTGTTCAACGTTCTTGTCGGTGGAAATTTGCGTATTTGAATTTAAGTTGCATCTATTCGTAGGTGAAGGATGGGCACCCTATCTATTCAATGCTCAAGTCAGTGCTGATTTGCGTTGAAAGATATTTGCAATTAAGTCGCATTTATTCGGAGGTAAATTTAAAGTCGGAGGAAACCTGCGTTGAATTATATTTGCATTTTAGTCTCATCTGTTCGGAAGTGAAGTATGTGTACCCTATCTATTTAACATTCTAGTCGGAGGAAACATGCGTTGAAAGATATTTGCATTGAAGTCGCATTTATTCGGAGGTGAAGGATGTGCACCCTATCTATTTAACATTCAAGTTGGTGGAAAGTTGTGTTGAAAAAAATATACATTTAAGTCGCATCTATTCGGAGGTGTAGGATGTGCACCCTATCTATTCAACGTTTAAGTCGGTGGAAACTTGTGTTGAAAGATATTTGCATGTACGTAAAATCTATTCGGAGGTCAAGGATGTGCACCCTATCTACTCAACGTTCATGTCGGTGGAAACTTGCATTTAAGTCGCATCTATTCGGTTGTGAAGGATGTGCACCCTATCTATTTGTCACGACCCAAGCCTAGGGCCTAGACGTGACCGGCGAATGGGGAACTCGAAGGAACCCAAACAAGCCTCATAGCATATCATTACACATCCTTGGTCGCGAAAGCAATTAAAATGACCATAAGCGATAAGCATAATCAAGGGGAAGTCGAGACTAAGGGAGCAAGAAAAAAAAGAAAAAAGAGAATGATACATAAATATTATAGATGAGTCAAGCTCAAGCATAATACACAACTTGTCTAACACCACCTCTAAACATGGTTACTTAGCGGGGGCCAAGACAAACTACCGGGCTCACCCTCATAATCAACACATAACTAAAAAAAAAGAAAAGTCTTATATATAGCAAGAGATCATAAGCAACGTCCCCGGAATGGATGACTCACCAATAACCTCGATAGAAAAATTGTATTAGCTACGCGGAAGAGGATGGTCAAGCGGTTCTCCGGTCCCTACATGGTGACATCATATAGGCATAGAGTATGCATTAGTACGTTTGAATGTACTAAGTATATGGGATGCAATGCAATGTAACAATAGATGGGACATTATAGGCAAAATGCATAATCATACCCGATAGATAGCATATTAATGAGATGATATGTATAATGATGCTTACAAAAAAAAATCATATTTAGTGGGGCGTAGTACATGTGTGGCGAGTGACCATCAATATAGTATTTCCAAGGCCTACCACTCCCTTGGAGAGGCGAAAGAGTTACAAATCCCTCAATGTGGTTACCCGGGCCTACCACCCCCCGAGCTACGGACCATGGTACAAACCCGTCGATATGGTTATACGGGCTTACTACCCCCCGTACTAGGCAACCAAGGTACCAACCCCTCGATATAGTTATACGGGCCTACTACCCCCCGTACTAGGCAACCAAGGTACCAACCCCTCGATATGGTTACCCGGGCCTACAACCCCCCGAGCTAGGCTTGGTCGACTCACAACACTTATATAGAGAAAATCATATACGTGTGTCCATTTCATCATCATTTCAGTAATTATATAACCATCCGACTAATAGGACGTACATTGGACCTTCAATTTCCTAAGAATTCTATAAATAGGCATTTTATCAAACACATGGTGGGCTGCTGTTCATGTAAATAGAATCATGTATTTCAAGAGTACTAAGTCCAACCAATTCAAAAATCCATATAAATCAGCCCACCAATAACATACATATATATATAGATATATATATCAACCTTCATAATTTGATCGTGGAAGCATGAAAACCATAAACATCACATAATAATTCCATTTCATGATAATATGCAAAACAGACCATAATAGGGTGTGTAGTAGTAATTCCATACTTCAAGAGTTCATAAATAACCATAAGGACCCATAAACTCGAAGTAGAAATAGAGGATAAATGGTTGAACTTGTGGAAAGGAAAGTTTCCACAATCAAACCCACATACCTCAACTTTGGAGAATCCTTGATGAAGATTGGAATGGAGAATTGAAGCTTGAGATTGAGTCTTGAATCCGAAATTAGAACTTGAGATATTTGAATTTGGCTGAGGATCTTGGTGGAATTTTGGAGAGGGCTTAGAGAGTGTTTTTGAAGTTAAAAAAAATGACTAAGTATGGGACATATCCCCTTTTTATAAAAAAAACGTCCCCAACACTTAGCCTCAAAAAAAGAAAAAAAAAATAACTCACTGGAAATTGCAAATCTGCACAGACAGGTTTTACGAAAATGGTCATAACTCCCTCATCCTAACTCGGAATGAGGTGAAACCAAGTGCGTTCGAAAGCTAACTCAAAGAGCTTTAATTTAATAGGTTGTGTCCCTTCCAGTTCTTTGTGTGCTAAGAGATAAGCCCCTTTAAAGTTGACCCTCCAAATCGCATTTTTACGATTTTCGAATTTTGATACGGTTGCTCTAAAATTCGGGTTAGACCCATTTCCCACTCAATTTGACCCCATGAATTAGAATATGAAGTCGAATTTCCGAAATCAGGCACAGATTTTGAGATATATGGAAATTACAATTATAGGTGTTTTCGAAGAACATTTTCGGGCATTTTTGGGGTCGTTTCACTATTCAACGTTCAAGTCGGTGGAAACTAGCGTTGAAAGATATTTGCATTGAAGCCACATCTATTCGGAGGTGAAGGATGTGCACCCTATCTATTCAACTTTCAAGTGGATGGAAACTTGCATTGAAAGGTATTTATATTTGAGTCACATTTATTCGAAGGTGAAGGATGTGCACCATATCTATTCAACGTTCAAGTCGTTGGATACTTGCGTTGAAATATATTTGCATTAAAGTAGCATCAATTCAAAGATAAAGGATTGGCACCAAATCTATTCAATACTCAAGTTGATGGAAACTTGCGTTGAAAGATATTTCCATTTCAGTCTCATATATTCGGAGGTGAATGATGTACACCGTATCTATTCAACGTTCAAGTCGGTGGAAACCTACGTTAAAAGATAATTGTATTTAAGTCACATCTATTTGGAGGTGAAGGATGTGCACCCTATCTATTCAAAGTTCAAGTCGGTGGAAACTTGCGTTGAAAGATATTTGCATTGAAGTCGCATCTATTCGGAGGTGACGGATGTGCACCCTGTCTATTTAACATTCGAGTCGGTGGAAACTTGCGTTGAAAGATATTTCCATTTAAGTCACATCTATTCAGAGGTGAATGATGTGCACCCTATCTATTCAACGTTCAAGTGGATGGAAACTTGAATTAAAAGATATTTCCATTTCAGTCTTATCTATTAGGAGGTGAAGGAAGTGCGCCGTATCTATTCAACGTTCAAGTCGGTGGAAACCTGTGTTAAAAGATAATTGCATTTGAGTCGAATCTATGTGGAGGTAAAGGATATGCACCCTACCTATTCGACGTTCAAGTCGGTGGAAACCTGCATTAAAAGATAATTGCATTTAAATCGCATCTATTTGGAGGTGAAGGTTGTGCACCCTATCTATTCAACGTTCAAGTACGTGGAAACTTGCGTTGAAAGATATTTGCATTTAATTCGCATCTATTCGGAGGTGAGGGATGTGCACCCTATCTACTTAACGTTCAAGTCAGTGAAAACTTGTGTTAAACATATTTGCATTTAAGTCACATCTATTCGGAGGTGAAAGATTTGTACCCTGCCTATTTAACATTCAAGTCGGTGGAAACTTTCATTGAAAGATATTTGCATTTAAGTAGCATTTATTCAATGTGAAGGATGTGCACCCTATCTATTCAACGTTCAAGTCGGCGGAAACTTGTGTCGAACATCTATTTGGAGGTGAAAGATCTGTACCCTGCCTATTTAACATTCAAGTCGGTGAAAACTTGCGTTGAAAAATATCTGCATTTAATTCGCATCTATTCGAATGTGAAGTATGTGCACCTTATCTATTCAACGTTCAAGTCGGTGGAAGCTGCGGTGAAAGTTATTTGAATTTAAGTCGCATATATTCGTAGATGAAGGATGTGCACCCAATCTATTCAACGTTCAAGTCGGTGGAAACTTGTGTTGAAAGATATTAGTATGTAACTAGAATCTATCGGAGGTCAAGGATGTGCACCCTCTCTACGCAACGTTCAAGTAGGTGGAAACTTCACTTATGTCGCATCTATTTGGTGGTGAAAGATGTGCACGCTATCTATTCAATGTTCGAGTCGGTGGAAACTAGCCTTGAATCATATTTGCATTTAAGTCGCATCTATTCGGGGGTGAAGGATGTGCACCCTATATATTCAACTTTCAAGTAGATGGTAACTTGCATTGAAAGGTATTTACATTTAAGTGTCATCTATTCAGAGGTGAAGGATGTGCATCGTATCTATTCAACGTTCAAGTCGTTTGAAACTTGCTCTGAAATATATTTGCATTAAAGTAGCAGCTATTCAAAGGTGAAGAATTGGCACCCTATCTATTCAATGCTCAAGTCAGTGCTAATATGCGTTGAAAGATATTTGCTATTAAGTCACATTTATTCGTAGTTGAATTTCAAGTCTGTGGAAACCTACGTTGAAAAATATTTCCATTTCAGTGTAATCTATTCGGAGGTGAAGGATATATACCGTATCTATTTAACGGTCAAGTCGGTGGAAACCTGCGTTAAAAGATAATTGCATCTAAGTCGCATCTATTTGGAGGTGAAGGATGTGCACCCTATCTATTCAACGTTTATGTCAATGGAAACTTACGGTGAATGATATTTGCATTCAAGTCGCATCTATTCGGAGGTGAAGGAAGTGCACACTATCTATTCAACGTTCAAGTGGGTGGAAACCTGCATTGAAAGATATTTACATTTAAGTCACATCTATTCGAAGGTGGAGGATATGCACACAATCTACTCAACGTTCAAGTCGGTGGAAACCTGCGTTGAAAGATAATTGCATTTAAGTCGCATCTATTCGGAGGTGAAGGATGTGCACCCTATCTATTCAACGTTCAATTATGTGGAAACCGTTGAAAGTAATTTGTATTTAAGTCGCATCTATTCGGAGGTGAAGGATGTGCACTCTATCTATTCAACCATGAAGTGGGTGCAGACTTGCATTGAAAGATATTTACATTTAGGTCGCATCTATTCGGAGGTGAATTTCCAGTCGGTGGAAACTTGCGTTTAAACATATTTGCTTTTAAGTCCCATCTATTCGGAGGTGAAAGATGTGCACCCTATCTACTTAACATTCAAGTCGGTGGAATCTTGCGTTTCAACATATTTGTTATTATGTCCCATCTATTCGCAGGTGAAGGAGGTGTACCCTATCTATTCAATATTCTAGTCGGTGGAAACCTGCGTTGAAAAATATTTGCATTAAGTCACATCTATTTGGAGGTGAAGGATGTGCAACCTATCTAATCAACAGTCAAGTCGGTGGAAACTTGTGTTGAAAGATATTTGCATGTGGGTCAAATATATTCGGATGTGAAGGATATGCACCCTATCTATTTTACGTTCAAGTCGGTGGAAACTTGCGTTGAAAAAACTTTGCATTCAAGTCCCATCTATTCGTAGGTGAAGGATGTGCACCCTATCTATTCAACGTTCAAGTCGGTGGAATTTTGCGTTGAAAGATATTTGCATCTAAGTCACATCTATTTGGAGGTGAAGGATTAGCACCCTATCTAATCAACAGTCAAGTCGGTGGAAACTTGCGTTGAAAGATATTTGAAATTAAGTTCCATATATTGGGAGGGGAAGGATGTGCAACCTATCTATTTAACGTTCAAGTTGGTGGAAAGTTGTGTTGAAAAAAATTGCATTTAAGTAGCATCTATTCGGGGGTGTAGGATGTGCACCCTATCTATTCAACTTTTAAGTCGGTGGAAACTTCTGTTAAAAGATATTTTCATGTAAGTAAAATCTATTCAGTGGTGAAGGATGTGCACCCTATCTATTCAACGTTCAAGTTGGTGGAAAGCTGCCGTGAAAGTTATTTGAATTTAAGTCACATATATTCAGAGGTGAAGGATGTGCACCCTATCTACATAACGTTCAAGCCGGTGAAAACTTGCATTCAAATATATTTGCATTTCGGTCACATCTATTCGGAGGTAAAGGATGTGTACCCTGTCTATTTAACATTCAAGTCGGTGGAAACTTGCGTTGAAACATATTTGCATTTAAGTCGCATCTATTTGGAGGTGAAGGATGTGCACCCTATCTATTCAACGTTCAAGTGAGTGGAAAGTTGCATTGAAAGATATTTACATTTAAGTCGTATTTATTCTAAGGTGAATGATGTGCACCCTATCTATTCAACGTTCAAGTCGGTGGAAACTTGCGTCGAAAGATAATTGCATTTAAGTCGCATCTATTCGTAGGAGAATGATGTGCACCCTATCTATTAAACGTACAAGTCGGTGGAAACCTACGGTGGAAGATATTTGAATTGAAGTCGCATATTTTCGGATGTGAAAGATGTGCACCCTATCTATTCAACGTTCAAGTCGGTTGAAACTTATGTTGAAGGATAATTGCATTTAAGTCGCATCTATTCGGAGGTGAAAGATGTGCACCATATCTATTCATCGTTCAAGTCAGTGGAAACCTGAGTTGAAAGTAATTTGCATTTAAGTCGCTTCTATTCAGTGGTGAAGGATGTGCACCCTATCTATTCAATGTTCAATTGGATGGAAACTTGCATTGAAAATGTATTTATAATTAAGTCGCATCTATTTGGATGTGCACCCTATCTATTCAACATTCAAGTCGGTGGAAACTTGCGTTGAAATATATTTGCGTTGAAAGATATTTGCAATTAAGTCGCATTTATTTGGTGGTGAATTTCAAGTCTGTGGAAACTTGCGTTGAAAGATATTTGCATTCCAGTCTCAACTATTCGGAAGTGAAGGATGTGTACCCTATCTATATAACATTATAGTCTGAGGAAACTTGCGTTGAAAGATTTTTGCATTGAAGTCGCATCTATTCGGAGGTAAAGGATGTCCACCCTATTTATTCAACGTTGAAGTGGGAGGAAACTTGCATTGAAAGATATTTACATTTAAGTCGCATCTATTCGGAGGTGTAGGATGTGCACCCTATCTATTCAATTTTCAAGTCGGTGGAAACTTCTGTTAAAAGATATTTGCATGTAAGTCAAATCTATTCAGTGGTGAAGGTTGTGCACCCTATCTATTGAACGTTCAAGTCGGTGGAAACTTGCGTTGAAAGATAATTGTATTTAAGTCACATCTAATTGTAGGTGAAGGATGTACACCCTATCTAATCAACAGTCAAGTCGGTGGAAACTTGTGTTGGAAGATATTTCCACTTAAGTCGAATATATTTGGAGGTGAGGGAAGGGCATCCTATCTATTTAATGTTCAAGTCGGTGAAAATTTCTGTTTAAACATATTTGCATTTAAGTCACATCTATTCGGAGGTGAAGGATGTGTACCCTTTCTATTTAACATTCAAGTCGGTGGAAACTTGTTTTGAAAGATATTTGCATTTAAGTCGCATCTATTCGGAGGTGAAGGATGGTGCTATTCAAAGTTCAAGTGGGAGGAAACTTGCATCTAAGTCGCATCTATTCGGAGGTGAAGGATGGGTACCCTATCTACTGAACATTCTAGTCGGTGGAAGCTTGCGTTGAATGATCTTTGCATTTAAGTGGTATCTAATCAGAGGTGAAGAATGTGCACTCTATCTATTCATCGTTCAAGTCGGTGGAAACTTACGTTGAAAGATATTAGAAATTAAGTTGCATCTATTGGGAGGTGGAGGATGTGCAACCTATCTATTTAACGTTCAAATCGGTGGAAAGTTGCGTTGAAAAAAAATTGCATTTAAGTCGCATCTATTCGGAGGTGTAGGATGTGAACCCGTACTATTCAACTTTCAAGTCGGTGGTAACTTCTGTAAAAAGATATTTTCATGTAGGTAAAATCTATTAAGTGGTGAAGGATGTGCATCTTATCTATTCAACGTTCAAGTCGGTGGAAACCTGCGTTTAAACATATTTGCTATTACGTCCCATCTATTAGCAGGTGAAGGAGGTGTACCCTATCTATTCAATATTCTAGTCGGTAGAAACTTGCGTTGAAAGATATTTGCATTTAAGTCACATCTATTTGGAGGTGAATGATGTGCACCTTATCTAATCAACAGCCAAGTCGATGGAAACTTGTGTTGAAAGATATTTGCATCTGGGTCGAATATATTCGGATGTGAGGGATGTGCACCCTATCTATTTAACATTCAAGTCGGTGGAAACCTGCGTTGAAAAAAATTGCATTCAAGTCCCATCTATTCGTAGGTGAAGGATGTGCACCCTATCTATTCAACGTTCAAGTCGGTGGAATCTTGCTTTGAAAGATATTTGCATCTAAGTCAGATCTATTTGGAGATGAACGATTAGCACCCTATCTAATCAACAGTCAAGTCGGTGGAAACTTGCGTTGAAAGATATTTGAATTTAAGTTGCATCTATTGGGATGGGAAGGATGTCCAACCTATCTATTTAACGTTCAAGTTGGTGGAAAGTTGTGCTGAAAAAAATTTGCATTTAAGTCGCATCTATTCAGGGGTGTAGGATGTGCACCCTAATTATTCAACTTTCAAGTCGGTCGAAACTTCTGTTAAAAAATATTTTCATGTAAGTAAAATCTATTCAGCGGTGAAGGATGTGCACCCTATCTATTCAACGTTCAAGTTGGTGGAAAGCTGCGGTGAAAGTTATTTGAATTTAAGTCGCGTATATTCAGAGGTGAAGGATGTGCTCCCTATCTACATAACGTTCAAGCCAGTGAAAACTTGCGTTTAAATATATTTGCATTTCGGTCACATCTATTCAGAGGTGAAGGATGTGTACCCTGTCTATTTAACATTCAAGTCAGTGGAAACCTGTGTTGAAACATATTTGCATTTAAGTCGCATCTATTAGGAGGTGAAGGATGTGCACCCTATATATTCAACGTTTAAGTGGGTGGAAACTTGCATTGAAAGATATTTATATTTTAGTCGTATTTATTCGAAGGTGAATGATGTGCACCCTATCTATTCAACGTTCAAGTCGGTGGAAACTTGCGTCGAAAGATAATTGCATTTAAGTCGCATCTATTCGTAGGTGAAGGATATGCACCCTATCTATTAAACGTACAAGTCGGTGGAAACCTGCGGTGAAAGATATTTGAATTAAAGTCGCATATTTTTGGATGTGAAATATGTGCACCCTATCTATTCAACGTTCAATTCGGTGGAACCTTGTGTTTGAACATATTTGTTTTATTCCCAACTATTCGGAGGTGAAGGATGTGTACCCTATCTATTGAATATTCTTGTCGGTGGAAACTTGTGTTGAATAATTTTTGCATTTAAGGCGTATCTATTTAGAGGTGAAGAATGTGCTCCCTATCTATTCAACGTTCAAGTCGGTGGAAACTTGCGTTGAATGATATTTGAATTTAAGTTGCATCTATTTGGAAGTGAAGGATGTGCACCCTATCTACATAATATTCAAGTCGGTGAAATCCTGCGTTTAAACACATTTGCATTTAATTCACATCTATTCGGAGGTGAATGATGTGTACCCTATCTATTTAAAATTCAATTCGGTGGAAACTTGCGATGAAAGATATTTGCATTTAAGTCACATCTATTCGGATGTAAAGGATGTGCACCCTATCTATTCAACGTTCAAGTGGGTGGAAACTTGTATTGAAAGATATTTACATTTAAGTCGTATTTATTCGAAGGTTAAGGATGTGCACCCTATCTACTCAATGTTCAATTCGGTGGAAACTTGCGTCGAAAGATAATTAAATTTAAATCGCATCTATTCGGAGGTGAAGGATGTGCACCCTATCTATTAACCGTTCAAGTCGGTGGAAACGTGCGGTGAAATAAATTTGAATTTAAGTCGCATATTTTTTCAGAGGTGAAGGATATGCACTCTATCTATTCAACCTTCAAGTCGGTGGAACCTTGCGTTGAAAGATATTTACATTTAAGTCGCATCTATTTTAGGGTGAAGGATGTGCACCCTATCTATTTAACGTTCAAGTCGGTGGAAAGTTGCGTTGAAAATAATTTGCATTTAAGTCGCATCTATTCGGAGGTGTAGTAAGTACACCCTATATATTCAACTTGCAAGTCTGTGGAAACTTCTGTTAAAAGATATTTGCATGTAAGTCAAATCTATTCAGTGGTGAAGGATGTGCACCCTATCTATTCAACGTTCAAGTCAGTGGAAAGCGGCGGTGAAAGTTACTTGAATATAAGTCGCATATATTCGGAGGTGAAGGATGTGTACCTTATCTATTCAACATTCAAGTCGATGGAAACTTGCATCTAAACATATTTGCTATTAAGTCCCATCTATTCGCAGGTGAATGAGGTGTACCCTATCTATCCAATATCCTTGTCGGAGGAAACTTCTGTTCAATGGTATTAGCATTTAAGTTGTATTTATTCAAAGGTGAAGCATGTGCACTCTATCTATTCAACATTCAAGTTGGTGGAAACTTGCGGTAAAAGATATTTGAAGTTAAGACGCATCTATTCGGAGGGGAAGGATGTGCACCCTATCTATTTAACATTCAAATCGGTGGAAACTTGCGTTGAAAAACATTTCCATCTACGTCGTATCTATTCGGAGGTGAAGGATGTGCACCCTATCTATTCAATGTTCAAGTAGGTGGAAATTTCTGATAAAAGATATTTGCATGTAGGTCGAATCTATTCAGTGTTGAAGGATGGGCACCCTATCTATTCAACGTTCAAGTCGGTGGAAACTTGCGTTGAAAGATATTTGTATTTAAGTTGAATATATTCGGATATGAGGGATGTGGACCCTATCTACTTAACGTTCAATTCAGTGAAAACTTGCGTTGAAACATATTTGCATTTAAGTCACATCTATTCGAAGGTAAAGGTTGTGTACCCTGTCTATTTAATATTCAAGTCGGTGGAAACTTGCGTTGAAACATATTTGCATTTAAGTCGCATCTTTTCGGACGTGAAGGATGTTCACCCTATCTATTCAATGTTCAAGTGGGTGGAAACCTGCATTGAAAGATATTTACATTTAAGTCGCATTTATTCGAAGGTGAAAGATGTGCACCCTATCTACTCAACGTTCAATTCGGTGGAAACTTGCGTCGAAAGATAATTGCATTTAAGTTGCATCTATTCGGAGGTGAAGGATGTGCACCCTATCTATTCAACGTTCAATTCGGTGGAACCTTGTGTTTGAATATAATTGATTTTCAGTCCCATCTATTCGTATGTGAATGATGTGTAACCTATCTATTGAACATTCTAGTCGGTGGAAACTTGCGTTGAATGATATTTGCATTTAAGTCGTATCTATTCTGAGGTGAAAGATGTGCACTCTATCTATTCAACGTTCAAGTCGGTGAATACTTGCGTTTAAATATATTTGCAATTAAGTCACATCTTTTCGGAGGTGAAGGATGTGTACTCTGTCTATTTAACATTCAAGTCGGTGGAAACTTGCGTTGAAACATATTTGCATTTAAGTCGCATCTATTCGGAGGTGAAATATGTTCACCCTATCTATTCAACGTTCAAGTGGGTGGAAACTTGCATTGAAATATATTTACATTTAAGTCGCGTTTATTCGAATTTGAAGGATGTGCACCCTATCTATTCAACGTTTAAGTCGGTGGAAATTTGCGCTGAAAGATAATTGCATTGAAGCAGCATCTATTCGGATGTGCACCCTACCTATTCAACATTCAAGTCGGTGGAAACTTGTGTGGAAATATATTTGCATTTAAGTCGCATCTATTCGAAGGTGAATGTGATGCACCCTATCTATTCAACATTCAAGTGGGTGGAAACTTGCATTGAAAGATATTTACATTTAAGTCGAATTTATTGGAAGTGAATGATGTGCACCCTTTTATTCAACGTTCAAGTCGGTGGAAACTTGCGTCGAAAGATAATTGCATTTAAATCGCATCTATTCGGAGGTGAAGGATCGCACCCTATATATTAAAAGTTCAAGTCGCTGGAAACCTGCGTTGAAAGATATTTGAATTGAAGTCACATATTTTCGGAGGTGAAAGATGTGCACCCTATCTATTCAACGTTCAATTCGGTGGAACCTTGTGTTTGAACATATTTGTTCTAAGTCCCATCTATTCGGAGGTGAAGGATGTGTACCCTATCTATTGAATATTCTTGTCGGTGGAAACTTGTATTGAATGATTTTTGCATTTAAGTCGAATCTATTCAGAGGTGAAGGATGTCCTCCCTATCTATTCAACGTTGAAGTCGGTGGAAACTTGCGTTGAAAGATATTTGAAATTAAGTTGCATCTATTTGCAGGTGAAGGATGTGCACCCTATCTACATAATGTTCAAGTCGGTGGAAACTTGCGTTGAAAGATATTTGCATTTAAGTCACATCTATTCGGATGTGAAAGATGTGCACCTTATCTATTCAACGTTCAAGTGGGTGGAAACTTGCATTGAAATATATTTACATTTAATTCGATTTTATTCAAAGGTGAAAGATGTGCACCCTATCTACTCAATGTTCTATTCGGTGGAAACTTACGTTGAAAGATAATTGCGTTTAAATCTCATCTATTCGGAGGTGAAGGATGTGCACTCTATCTAATACACGTGCAAGTCGGTGGAAAGGTGCGGTGAAATATATTTGAATTTAAATCGCATATTTTCAGAGGTGAAGGATGTGCACTCTATCTATTCAACCTTCAAGTCGGTGAAACCTGCGTTGAAAGATATTTGAATTTAAGTCACATCTATTCGGAGGTGAAGGATGTGTACCCTGTCTATTTAACAATCAAGTGGCTGGAAACTTGCGCTGAAAGATATTTGCATTTAAGTCGCATCTATTCGAAGGTGAAGGATGTGCACCCTATCTATTTAACGTTCAAGTCGTTGGAAAGTTGCGTTGAAAATAATTTGCATTTAAGTCGCATCTATTCGGAGGTGTAGTATGTGAACCCAATCTATTCAACTTTCAAGTCTATGGAAACTTCTGTTAAAAGATATTTGCATGTAAGTCAAATCTATTTAGTGGTGAAGGATGTGTACCCTACCTATTCAACGTTCAAGTCGGTGGAAAGCTGCAGTGAAAGTTATTTGAATATAAGTCGCATATATTCGGAGCTGAAGGATGTGTACCTTATCTATTTAACTTTCAAGTCGGTGGAAACTTGCATTTAAACATATTTGCTATTAAGTCCCATCTATTCGGAGGTGAATGAGGTGTACCCTATCTATTCAATATTCTTGTCGGTGGAAACTTCCGTTCAATGGTATTAGCATTTAAATTGTATCTATTCAAAGGTGAAGCATGTGCACTCTATATTCAACATTCAAGTCGGTGGAAACTGGCGGTGAAAGATATTTTAATTTAAGTCGCATCTATTCGGAGGGGAAGGATGTGCACCCTATCTATTTAACATTCAAGTCGGTGGAAACTTGCGTTGAAATTTTTTTGCATCTAAGTCGTATCTATTCGGAGGTAAAGGATGTGCACCATATCTATTCAATGTTCAAGTAGGTGGAAACTTCTGATTAAAGATATTTGCATGTAGGTCGAATCTATTCAGTGTTGAAGGATGTGCACCCTATTTATTCAACGTTCAAGTCGGTGGAAACTTGCGTTGAAAGATATTTGCATTTAAGTCGAATATATTCGGGTATGAGGGATGTGGACCCTATCTACTTAACGTTTAGTTCGGTGAAAACTTGTGTTGAAACATATTTGCATTTAAGTCACATCTATTCGAAGGTAAAGGATGTGTACCCTGTCTTTTCAATATTCAAGTCGGTGGAAACTTACGTTGAAACATATTTGCATTTAAGTCGCATCTATTCTGAGGTGAAGGATATGCACCCTATCTTTTCAACGTTCAAGTGGGTGGAAACTTGCATTGAAAGATATTTACATTTAAGTCGCATTTATTCGAAGGTGCTTTGCACCCTATCTACTCAACGTTCAATTCGGTGGAAACTTGCGTCGAAAGATAATTGCATTTAAGTCGCATCTATTCGGAGGTGAAGGATGTGCACCCTATCTATTAAACGTTCAAGTTGGTGTAAACGTTCGATAAAATATATTTGAATTTAAGTCGCATATTTTCGGAGGTGAAGGATGTGCACCCTATCTATTCAACGTTCAATTCGGTGGAACCTTGTGTTTGAACATATTTGCTTTTAAGTCCTATCTATTCGGAGGTGAAGGATGTGTACCCTATCTATTGAATATTCTAGTCGGTGGAAACTTGTTTTGAATGATAGTTGCATTTAAGTCGTATCTATTCAAAGGTGAAGGATGTGCACCCTATCTATTCAACGTTCAAGTCGGTTGAAACTTGCGTTGAAAGATATTTTAATTTAAGTTGCATCTATTTGGAGGTGAAGGATGTGCAGCCTATCTACATAACGTTCAAATCGGTGAAAACTTGCATTCAAACATATTTGCATTTAAGTCACATATATTCGGAGGTTAAAGATGTGTACCCTGTCTTTTGAACATTTAAGTCGGTGGAAACTTGCGTTGAAAGATATTTGTATTTAAGTCGCATCTACTCGGAAGTGAAGGATGTGTACCCTATCTATTTAACGTTAAAGTGGGTGGAAACTTGCATTGAAATATTTTTACCTTTAAGTCACATTTATTCGAAGGTGAAGGATGTGCACCCTATCCACTCAACGTTCAATTCGATGGAAACTTGCGTCGGATGATAATTGCATTTAAGTCGCATCTATTCGGAGGTGAAGGATGTGCACCCTATCTATTAAACGTTCTAGTCGGTGAAAACGTGCGATGAAAGATATTTGAATTTAAGTCGCATATTTTAGGAAGTTAAGGATTTGGACTATGTCTATTTAACGTTCAATTCGGTGGAACCTTTTGTTTGAACATATTTGCTTTTAAGTCCCATCTTTTCGGAGGTGAAGGATGTGTACCTTATTTATTGAACATTCTAGTCGGTGGAAACTTACGTTGAATGATATTTGCATTTAAGTCGTATCTATTCAGAGGTGAAGGATGTGCTCCCTATCTATTCAACGTTCAAGTAGGTGGAAACTTGCGTTGAAAGATATTTGAATTTAAGTAACATCTATTGGGAAGTGAAGGATGTGTACCCTGTCTATTTAACATTCAAGTCGGTGGAAACTTGCATTGAAAGATATTTGCATTTAAGTCGCATCTATACGAATGTGAAAGAAGTGCACCCTATCTATTTAACGTTCAAGTCGGTGGAATGTTGCGTTGAAATTTTTTTGCATTTAAGTCGCATCTATTCGGAGGTGTAGGATGTGCACCCTATCTATTCAACTTTCAAGTCTGTGGAAACTTCTGTTAAAAGATATTTGCATGTAAGTCAAATCTATTCAGTGGTGAAGGATATGCACCCTATCTATTCAACGTTCAAGTCGGTGGAAAGCTGCGGTGAAAGTTATTTGAATATAAGTTGCATATATTCTGAGGTGAATGATGTGTACCTTATCTATTCAACTTTCAAGTTTGTGGAAACTTGCGTTTAAACTCATTTGCTATTAAGTCCCATCTATTCGGAGGTGAATGAGGTGTACCCTATCTACTCAATATTCTTGTCGGTGGAAACGTCCGTTCAATGGTATTAGCATTTAAGTCGTATCTATTCAAAGGTGAAGCATGTGGACTCTATCTATTCAACGTTCAAGTCGGTGGAAATCTACAGTGAAAGATATTTGTATTTAAGTCGCATCTATTCGGAAGGGAAAGATGTGCACCCTATCTATTTAACATTCAAGTCGGTGGAAACTTGCGTTGAAAATTTTTTGCATCTAAGTCTTATCTATTCGGAGGTGAAGGATGTGCACACTATCTATTTAATGTTCAAGTAGGTGAAAACTTCTGAGAAAAGATATTTGCATGTAGGTCGAATCTATTCAGTGGTGAAGGATGTGCACCCTATCTATTCAACGTTCAAGTCGGTGGAAACCTGCGTTGAAAGATATTGGCATTTAAGTCGAATATATTTGGATATAAGGGATGTGCACCCTATCTACTTAACGTTCAATTCGGTGAAAACTTGCGTTGAAACATATTTGCATTTATGTCACATCTATTCGAATGTGAAGGATGTGTACCCTGTGTATTTAATATTCAAGTCGGTGGAAACTTGCGTTGAAGGCTGTGCACCCCATCTATTCAACGTTCAAGTGGGTGGAAACTTGCATTGAAAGATATTTATATTTAAGTCGCATCTATTCGGATGTGCACCCTATCTATTCAACATTCAAGTCGGTGGAAACTTCCGTTGAAATATATTTGTATTAAAGTAGAATCTATTCAGAGGTGTAGGATATGCATCCTATCTATTCAATTTTCAAGTCGGTGGAAACTTCTGTTAAAAGATATTTGCATGTAAGTCAAATCTATTCAGTGGTGAAGGATGTGCACCCTATCTATTCAACGTTCAAATCGGTGGAAACTTGCGTTGAAAGATATTTGCGTTTAAGTCACATCTATTTGGAGGTGAATGATGTGCACTTTATCTAATCAACAGTCAAGTCGGTGGAAACTTGATAACAACAAGGTTAAAGGAGATCACAAATAGAGAATTGAATATTAGAATGCGGAAGCACAAGAAAAGAAACAACAAAACTAACTAAAGATATGGGAGATTCGAA
>JAJOOD010006851.1:0-24081 GCA_029582525.1 Solanum tacnaense
GGAAGTCATTTTCCTTGAATTTGAGGAAAATGAGTTGATTTGGAAAACATTTTCCAAAACATTTAACCCAACCAAACATGAGAAAATTGGAAAACATTTTCCGGAAAATGTTTTCCTTCATACCAAACACACCCTAAGTAATGAAAAAGTTGGAACCAAAGTAGATGGGTAGTAAGAATGAAAGAAAAACAATTATATTGCCGCTGTTTTATCAATTTGCGTTCGTCTATTTTTTACTGAATTTATTTGAAGAAGATTTTTATTTGCACATGCCTTATTTCTACTAAATTTTTAAAACAAATTTCATTTAAATATGCAAAAGAATATACCAACAAATATCTACTCCATAATTTTGTTTCGATTGTCATTATTTTTCTGGGAAGAAAACTAACAAGTATCAAGTATGATGTTGTGAAATATGTTCTAATATTTTGAACTATTTGGAAACAAAAGTTATTGTTAGAGCTGACTAAAATAAATTAACATTATTTTATTCGCTTCTTTTTAATTATGGAAAAAGTTTAAATATGCTATCAAACTTTGTGAAAAAATTTATATACGTCATTCGTTAAATTTTTGGTTTATCTATATCATTTTTGTTTGACAAAAAGTTCATTCATGTCATTATTTGTTAACTGAAATGACATAGATAAATTAAACTTTAAGCGGTGAAATAGATGAGTCTTTTCTCATATTTGACATATTTGAGCCTTTTTTCTTTTTTTTTAAATGATTGAATTAATGATGTGGCTGAATCATAATTGATCACGTGTAAAAATGATTTTACAAAATCAAAATGTTTTTTAATTAACAAATATTGACATGAAAAAACTTTTTTCAAAACAAAAATGGTATAAATGACCCGATTTTAAATATGAAATGCGATAACATATTAAGTCTTTTTCCTGTAAAAACAAAAAGTTAAATTACTCCTTACCAAAAAAAAAGGTGCAATTATTCCTTCTAAAAAAAACACTCTGGAATAATGTAGAAGCCTGTTACTGTTCCTATCTCAAATAAAGTGAAGAAGATGCTAGATTACACTCGAATTGCTTGAGTTTCTCAGATTCATTGACTATAAATATCACCATACTTTCTCTAATTCATCATCAAGAAGTAATCAAGCAAATCAAGCACTAGAATCAAAAGTTAAAAAATCCTCTGTTTTCTTCAAACAAGAAAGTTCCCAAAAATGTCTCTTATTCCAAGCTTCTTTGGTGGTCGCAGGAGCAACATCTTCGACCCATTTTCTCTTGACTTATGGGAGGGCTTCCCAATTTCAACCAATGTCCCATCCTCTGCTCGTGAAATCTCTGCTTTTGCAAATGCAAAAATTGATTGGAAAGAGACCCCTGAAGCTCACACCTTCAAAGTGGACATTCCGGGGATAAAGAAAGAGGAAGTGAAAGTTGAAGTTGAAGAAGGAAGGTGATAGAAACTGATGTGAAAATGAAACTTTACTGGTTGAATAAAGTGCAAGAATCTTAAACACTGCATTAACCAATAACAATGTCCGTATGGAGTGGACAAATCTCCAGATATAAAGACATAATAATATATTTCCTTTTCTAGAATTCTCCTAAAATACAAATATTTATAGTAAACATAAATAACTCCTAACAGATAGATAGAAACAGTTACTGCTGTAAATAACTGCTGCTGCCTGCTAGTAATAACTTCTACTTTATAACTACTATAGATAATTACTGCTTATATATTTTATCCTACTTAAAACCAAGAAGGTAAGATAGATAAACTAAGATAGATTATCTCCACATGCTGCTCGCCTATATTTTCTTCTAGAGTAAGTCTTTAAAGGAGCATTCGTATCAGAAGGATTTTACAGATTAGCGGTGAGAGAAGCAGAGAACAAGAGGAGAAGAACGATCAGTGGCACCGTATGGAGAGGAGTAGCGGTAAGTTTTTAAGGAGATTCAGGTTGCCGGAGAATGCAAAGAAGGGAGAAATAAAGGCAGCGATGGAGAATGGGGTGCTCACTGTGACTGTTCCTAAAGAAGAAGAGAAGAAGAAATCTGAGGTGAAGGCCATTGACATCTCTGGTTAAAGAAATGCAGATCAAGTGTTTGATGAAAGTCCCTTTATCAATAATGCATTAATGTTTGGTTTGTTGGGAAATTAAGCTTTTAATCTGAATTATGTGTAATTGTCTAAGTTGTAAACAAGAAAATGGTGTGAGAGTTTAATTAATGAATAATTTCATTTTTAACATTTATTTAGTAGTTGTTGTTTCTCTTTTCCATTCTAACAAATGATGATCCCAAGTTATGATCAGAAGCAACTTGTTATGTGAATAGGATTTTTATGTAAATAATGACTTTAATTAAATTAATGTCATTAACATAATCTTAATTGTTATTACTTTTACATCTCCCAAGTTACTTGTCCCTCAATTTAAAACAAGTGTCACAAAAAATATAAAAAATGAAAAGGTTGTAGATGAACACTCAAATATCAAACATGCTCATGGAAAATGTTAATATTCTTGAAGTACCTTTAATACTAGAAAGTTTATTAGTGCCACAAAAATTAATTAGAAATTTTATCAGTGCCTTAGAAGAAATATATATATTATATGTTATTTAAAAATAACAAATTTTATCAGTGCCTTAGAAGATATATTATTTAAAAATAACATAAAATATATGTACTTTAAATTGAAGATATTTTTAAAAATTCAGTATTTTCTTAATTTTTTATTTTTTATTTTTTGTAGTTTATTATACAATTAAAAATTATGACAAAATTACTATGAAAGGGAATTAAAAATAGATAGGCTCTGGAATTTTGATTAATGTCAATAACATATATTATTCGTAAAATATATAATAAATTATAATAATTAATAACTTAAAAATATTTAAAAGACATAAAAATTTAATCGATGCTTAATTATTTTTTTATCAATATCACATAAATTAGGATAGGAAAAGTAACATATATTATCTTTACGTAAAATTATTATAAATTATAATTACTAACAACTTAAAATATTTTATCAATTATATAAAAAAAATAATTGACTCTTAAAGTATTATCTGTATTACATAAATTAGAATGAAAAAATAACATATATTAAATTCGTGCTAATATGGACTCCTATAGTCCAACAAAAACATTGTTTGGTTACTTTATTTAACCTAATCCATGGATTAGTTATACCTTACACAAGGTCTTACTTTATCCCTAGAAAAGGGAGGGTAACTAATCCAAGGTTTAACAATCCTTGGATAAGATCCCTAAATGACTAAACTATCCCCAAATCTTTTTTCCTATTTTTTTGTTGGTAATTTAATGTTCTTTTTTTTTATTTATACGAGAATATTTATAAATATTCTTTTAAATTCACCAAATTCGTTTTTAGAAATATACCGTGCTATCAATGATGTCGATAGTGTCATATCACACCTCAAAAATATTTTTTTTTTTTATATTTTAGTATTTAACTTGACTAGTTAGATGAAATATAAAATCTCATAATAACTCAAGCATATAATAGGAAATAAACTTTTTCTAGAGTTTTAAACCAAACGTAAAATTATGTGGGAAATAATGAATCAAACACTTGATAAAAATTAATCTCTGCATTACTAAATCCTGCATTACTAATTCATGCATTAGTAATCCCTGCATTATACATTTTTGTACCAAACGACCCCTTAGTATATACTAGATGAGGCTTGTTCATACTAATGTGAAGAGGTAGAATTTAGAAAGTAGATTAAATTTTAATATGATTTTGAGATATTTCAGTTGTTAATTACTATTTGTCTGTGCAAAAATTTAGTGTGAATAGTTCCATTAATAATTAAAGTATTTTTCATTATCAATCGTTGAATTTTTACTCAAAGTAGTTACAAGATATAAACAAATATTACCGACATTCAAAATAATAAAGCAATAACTAAAGAATATGAATTTAAAACTAAAAGTCTTAGCTAAAACGAATTCCATAATTTTGAAAAGAATATACACTAATTAAATTAAAGTAGAACAAAAAAATTTTTTTTTTTTTTTTTGAAACACGATGTGTCTGCTTCAGCATGAAGTCTTGAATTTAAAATTAAAAGTCATAACTAAAACGAATTCTATAATTTCAAAAAAATTATACAATAATTAAATTAAAATAAACTAAAAGAAATAATTATTTTTTTAAAATACCTTGAAGCAGACACGTTGACAAAACGTGTCTACAAAATTATTCAGTAATTAAATTAAAGTAAAATAAATAAAAAATTCTTAAATAATATTTCCAAAATACGATCAGCGCAATTACATCTTCAAAATCCATATCTGTGGAATATTGTAGAAGCTTCTTACTATTCCCATCTAAAATTAACGGAAGAAGATCCTAGATAACACTCGAATGGCTTGTTCTCAGATTCATCCCTATAAATATCACGGACACTTATTCTAGTTCATCATCAAGCAAATCAAACAATAAAATCAAAAGTTAAAAAATTCTCTGTTTTCTTCAAACACAACAAAGTTCCCAAAAATGTCTCTGATTCCAAGCTTCTTCGGTGGTCGCAAGAGTAACATTTTCGACCCATTTTCCCTTGACTTATGGGATCCATTCCCAATTTCAACCAATGCTCCATCCTCTGCTCGTGAAGTCTCTGCTTTTGCAAATGCAAAAATCGATTGGAAAGAAACCCCAGAAGCTCACGTCTTCAAAGTGGACGTTCCCGGGATAAAGAAAGAGGAAGTGAAAATCGAAGTGGAAGAAGGAAGGATTTTACAGATTAGCGGTGAGAGAAGCAGAGAGCAAGAAGAGAAGAACGATCAGTGGCACCGTATGGAGAGGAGTAGCGGTAAGTTTTTAAGGAGATTCAGACTGCCGGAGAATACGAAGACGGGAGAAATTAAGGCAGCGATGGAGAATGGGGTACTCACTGTGACTGTTCCTAAAGAAGAAGAGAAGAAACATGAAGTGAAGGCCATTGACATTTCTGGTTAAACAAGTGTTTGATAAAAGTCCCTTTTCAATAATGTCTGTTTTCTCAAGTATTTTGGTTTGTTAGGAGATTAAGCTTTTAATTTGAATTGTGTATGTGTAATAATTGTTAAAGACTGTGGTCTTCTTCTACTTGCATTTGTAAACAAAAAATTGTTGTCAGAGTTTAATTAATGAAAAATTTCATCCCGTTATAAAATGGATGTTCACAGTATTATATCATGTGTGGTAAGTTATATACACATAATATATTAAGTGATGTATACTAGTTAATCATATGATATACTTGGTGTCTAAAGTGTATACATAATAAGAAAATATCTATATATTCAGTGATACAGTCAAAAATTTCACAAAAAGTGCCCAGAAATAACAAAAGCTCTTTTCAAAAAATAAAACTAGTGAGCACTCCCTCATTCCAAGGAGGTGAAACTATTGGGTTATAACAACTTGTTATGTTAAAGGTGTTTAATATATGTTATTTAATCATTTCGTATATCATTTTACTTGTATATACAATATTTTTTCTAATGAAGGGTGTCCAACTGGACAACCTGACCACATGTGGCTACGCCACTGCATATATCACACTAAATGCCCAAGTATATACAACTATACATATTCCTTTTTTGTAACAATGAAAAAAAATACAAAAAGTGAAAACAAAGTTACTTACTACTTTCTTTCTTTCTCTTCTTTTCTTCTTGTCATTTTAATTTACTACACATGTTTTATTTTATAACACGTTATCAACAGGAGTCTCTTCATCTACAAATATTTCTGGTAGTATCTTAGCCCAAACATAAATAGTATAGAGTATATTTTGTTTTGCTATATAAATCTTCTTATAATTGATAGTCTAAATTTGATGTGTCTAATATAATTATGGTTAATGTTATCATGCAATTTCCGAACATCTACAAGATATAATGCATTAAAATCGGGTCTAACTACTAAGTTGAAGGAAACCTAGCCTACTTAGGTGTCAAACATGAGTTGATGAACCCTACCTATGAACTTCTGACTCCACGAGAGGAACCTAGGATGTACAAAGACTGAAATTACTTAGGTTTTCACCTTTCTTGTGCGGTAATTCTTCCTCCCTTATTGCTCCTTTGCCCGGGTGCCTTTAGAGGGTTTTTGGAGCAACCCTCGTCTACTTTCTCCTTTATAAAATGAGAGGAAAATAAAAAATGATGCATTAATTAGAGTTTAGAAATTTGCCAACCTGCTATAGCAGCGTCGCCATAGTGGGAAGCCTGCCTCTATGCGGGCTGACGTCAGCCTGGCCAAAAAATCAATCTGGGCCAAAATTGTCATGTGCTCAAATTTTAAAAATACTTGCACCGCACTTTTGGACTTTTGAAATTTCCAACAAGATGTCCTTTACTAACATAAATTGAATCGTTACAATAAGATACTAACTAATCTTTTGTTCATCCCCGAACTATTACCCCAGGAGAAAAGAAAATAGACCGATTATCAAGGTTTACCGCACGATTCGACACGTCAAGAATGCACTCACCATACGCAAGAAACACAACTCTACCACATCTCGCGTATCCAAGATTATCAGAATAGAAAATGTGAATGCACGAAAACAATAACATAATTTTCTACATGCCTACTTCTCTAGACCCCACTATAGCAACGGCGTTGTAGTGGTTGTTCAACTACTATAACATCATGCAAATTTAAAATAACAAAAGAGAGGAGAATGAGTTTTTATGCTCATTTAACCTCTTCCAACTCTCAATCTCAATATCTCTCAATCTCCTCAGATTACAGTGTTCAGAATCATCGAAATCAGGGTAAGCATCGCTCTCCTTACTCTTTTCTACTTCAGTAGGCAAATAATGACGAAATCATGTACAAAATTGAATAAAATAGAATAAGGTTTGGGTTGATTCTGAACTTTGAAAATAATTGCTTGATTGTCAAATTTATTGAAGCATGAGACTTCCCCTTATGTTTACAACGTTGTTACAACGTTCTGGGCTTAAGGGTTACGAATAAAAGAGCTTGAATCGATTTCAAAATACTGAAGAAAGTTGAAGGGTTGTTCTTGAAGAAAACTTAGATTTGAGAATGATTTAGAACTTGAAATAACTAGATTTGTTTTCATGTTTAACTAGGAGAGTACTTCAAGATCATTGATTTGTAGAAAAATTATCGAAAACAATTTTTTTTTAACCAAGGAGCGCTATGAATGCGTCTCCAGAGTTCTGGAACGCTGAAGATTGCCATAGCAACCTTGCATCGCTCTATAGCGGATGACGCCTTGCACTAATCTCGATAATGCACCAACACAAATATCTGATAATTCTACACACAAATCTTAAGCAGATATAAAGAAAATAGCTATTATGTTTTTTTTTTAACTTCACTGTTATTCACACCTTACAAAAATACCATGTCATTTAATTTTGAGACAAAAAAAAGTAGTCTCTTATGTTCAAAAAAAAAAGAACAACCGAACGGAAGTACTAACTATTATTAACAAACACATACATATACCCAAAAGGAAAACAATAACTAAAATAAAGCATTAAAACAAAAGAAGATTACACTCCACGATGCAAAATATTCCTATTTCATGGGTTGGGCTGGTTTAATTTTTAAATGATTACACTCATAAAATTTGATGTAAAATGGTGTATGGGAGCTTTTAGATGAAATCTCAGATGGAGCATCTAAGGGCAACACTGGACCTAGTTCAGGTACATTTTGAAAAAGGAGTGACACAGGAAACCTAGTTTATGTATGTAACACCCGTATTCTACGTGTACTAGTTCTATTTATATGACGCTTATAAATTGCCTTGTGGTATAGTTATGGACTCGGTTTTCTATGCGACTAGTGACAATAGAATATGTTTAAAGTTGCAATACCCCGTGTCTTCCAACACATATACGACTAAGTGAACTCAAAAATAATTCGAACTCGGGATAGTAAAAGGTATACAAGTCAAAGTGGTCAAGTGCGTATTAGTGCTACGATTTTGTAAAGAAACTAAGATTGGGAAAATGGTGTAAAATAAGTGAGGTGCTTGCTTGACTAAACTATGCTAGTAGGTGACAAATAGGTGATGCACCTACTTAGAATTAGTGGATTGTATTTTAAGTGAAAAGGGCAAGTAGGTGATGCACCTACTTAGAATTAGTGGACTGCATTTTAAGTTAAAAGGGCAAGTAGGTGATGCACCTACTTAGAATAAATAGACTGCATTTTAAGTGAAAAGGGCAATTAGGTGATGCACCTACTTAAAAACTTGTGGCAGAAATTAATGAGGTGATGCACCTGCTTGCTTAAAGTAAAAGACCATATTATTTCTCCAATTTTTGAAGTGAAAACGTCCAGAAGGGACCTGTAATGAACTCAAGCTTATCACATCTCCTTCATCACTTCTTCTCCAGAAAATTACTCCCGAGGAAAGCCATAGAAGCTCCAAGAGTTCTGGTCTACAGCTTCACCATTAAAATCTAAAGGAAAGATGTGTTTTTAAAGTATAAGTTGGTAGAACATCTCCTATCTTAAGGAATTCAACTGAATAATCTAATTTAACATCAAGGTAAGGAGGAGAGAACAACCTAAACCTTGAAAAATTCAAGTCTTAGCAAGTGAGGTTCCTTTCCAGCAAGGTAAGCTATGGAAATTTTCATCCTTCTATTGCTCTTGCATTGTTTGTGAAAGTTTGTATGTGTTAATGAACTGAGGAGTGTTGCCTCTATATGGTGTGGGCTTGGTAAATGTTCAGGAAGGATGTGCTTGTTGGGACAACCATGGAGTGGAGTCCCCTTAAATTTTGATTGTGAGCTCGTTTTGAGCAACTTAAATGTAATGTTAGTCGGAACTCATGGGGTGTTGATCGGAAGCCATGAGTTCATATTGTTACTTCCACATTGTGATGCTTAGGGACTGTTTTGTGTATCGTAAAATAATGGTGTGTGGCTGGATATGTGCAGAGAAGTCATGGGAACTAGTTAGAGGATAGAACATTGAAAGTGTATGGATACACCACTTAATTGAGTGTTGCATGAGCTTACTTCCAGCCATCCCTTTGTATACTGTTTTCTAGACGTGATGAAACCCGAGGAGTTTCGGAGGACCTTATAAGAAGGCTCTATAGTATATAAAAAAATTAGAGGGTAATGGATGGGAAGAATACCCTTGATGGGATCAATTATAGATATACTGCCAATTACTGTTTTGGTCTTATCAAGTAGCCCAAACTAGTTGATAAACTACTAATGCCAGTTTTATTATTTACTCCATTGTAGATAAATAATCTGAAATGAAGACGGTTAACTCATTGTAATATCCAATGTTGTGCAACAAGGTATGTAAGACTATTCGATTTCCTATTTCTTTGGCATGAATCCAATACTTGTATTATAAAGTTTGCTTTCTAAGTGCCCTTGGTAGTGACTGATCCATAGTGGCAGTATAAGATCACCAATGTAGCTAATTATCTCATTCCTACTCCCTAGAGCATTAAAGTGAGTACTCTAATATCAGTTTATTAATAAATGTACATTCTTACTCTACTAAGTATTAGCATGCAAGGTTTAAACTTGTTTTATCGTCAAAGTGCTAACCCCTGGCACGTATTCCTCTTATATAAATCAAAATGATCCTAGATTACACATGGTATGTATGTTTATATGTTGGATATACAATCTGCCCATATCTTGCCAACTTGCTTCAATTGTCTACTCCATCATATAAGTCAACTTTTCACATGTTCGTATGTTCCCTTTATTGGTTATCACTCCCATTGTGTTAGACTATAATGTTACCTCACAAGATCCCTACTTGCTCTATTGTACATTTTATATGTACTTACTTGGTATATGTATCCGCCCCTTGTAATACCCCGGAAACTAGTAAGTTGAACTAGGGAGTTCTAGAGCTTTTCGTAAGAGTTTTGGAGTGTGGTATGAGGATTAAAATCACAAAAAATGTTTCCCGTACATAGAATGGAGGTTTTAGGGGCTAAACGTCGAGGTATGACTCCACAAGGACCACCCAAGGGGTCCTTGAGGAGGACCTCAAAATCAGCCCCAAAAGCTGTAAATTGGCAGCACTTACGCTTGCCATCTACTAGCCGTAGGTGGACCCACGCCTCGTGGGTTGGGGTCGTGGGTCACGGCCTGAGTTGGCCTGCATTTTCAGCCTCAGAACCTCCACCTATGGAGGTGCAACATGCTTAGTAGATCCACCCACGGTCCGTGGGTGGAGGAGTCGTAGGTGTGAGCAGATTTTTAAGTTTTAGTTTTTAGTTAGGGGTTTGGGGGTTAATTAGTAATTAGTTAGGGGTTAAGGGAGGTCAATTAGTTAGTTATTAAACCACCTATATATACCTAATAGACCCCTAAACTAAATCATTTAACTCATTCATCAAAGAACCCAAATTCTCTCCAAATAATTTCTCTCTCTAGAAGTGAAGAAGAAGAATAAGAAGAAGAGGAGGAAGAGGGGCAGATTTTCCTCCATTGTTTCAAGCTTGATTAGGGATTTGAATTGAGGTATGATTGCTTATTTATCTATGGGGTCTTCTACCCATAGAGCCCCCTAGGTTTCCCCCCAATTGTGAAGTCAAAACCCAACTCTAGCTAGGGTTTTTTCCTACATTGTGGGTAGAGTTTAGGTATGATTCAAATCTAGTGGATAACACCTAATTATGATTGTATTAGCATTTAATTATGATATTATGATGATTTTATGTGATTTCTATGGTAAACCCAAGCCTAATTGATGAATGTGATATTATGTGGGTTTATGCCATGAGAGGCGGAATTGAGGAATTCTAATTAATCTTCTAAAATCAATGTCATCTGTAGTATTTGTTCAAGGTTAGGAACACATAGAAGTGAATTGACTTAGATTATAATTCATATGATGGATCATGACTTGTAAAGATGAAATTGAACCTTTATGATCAATTATGACTAGAATCACCTACTAATGAATAATGTGATTAGAATACATTGAAATCTAGGTATAATGATGAGATTAAGAAAGAAAGCTTGAAATTAAGTCTTGTGATCATGATAGTTAAGCCTTTGAGAGTAAAGCTAATATAATGTGATCTTGTGTGTATTGTTGAAAGTCTATTTCTCACTTACACACTTAGGCACAAAGATGCTAGGAGATCCAAGGTTCTTTCACTTAGAATGATTCTAGGTTGGCTTAATAACCTAAAATGAATCAAAATATGTTAGACTAGAATAACTTGAAGTTGTGATATATGATCCCTTCTAGTGTAGCTCGACTTGGTAAGACAAGACCAAGATAGGTTAGCTTAGGATTGAGGATTTACACTCTCCTCAGAGATAGCTTGACTTGGCATTTTAAGATGCATTTCATGTTATATTGAGTTAGGGATAGTCATGGTAGCCTAGGATTGAGAATTTATACTCTCCTAATTGTAGCTTCAACTAACATCATTAGGATGCCTTCATGATAGCATGACTTGGTCTGGCCAAGACCATTTCATGGTAGCTTTAGGATTGAGTATTTATACTCTCCTAAGGGTAGCTTAGGATTGAGAATCATACTCTCCTAAGGATAGCTTACATTAGCATCTTTGTGTACTTGTAAGGGTAACTTGACTTTGCATTGTAAGATGTATTTCAAGGGTAGATTGACTTAGGGTTAGTCATGGTAGCTTAGGATTGGGGACTTATACTATCCTAAGGGTAGCTTAGGATTGAGGATCCATATTCTTCTAAGGGTAGCTTGACTTTGCATTGTAAGATTCATTTCAATGGTAGCTTGACTTTGCATTGTAAGATTCATTTCAAGGGTAGCTTGACTTTGCATTGTAAGATTCATTTCAAGGGTAGCTTGAGTTAGGGTTAGTCATGGTAGCTTAGGATTGAGGACTTATACTCTCCTAAGGGTAGCTTAGGATTGAGAATCATACTCTCCTAAGGATAGCTTGCATTTATATCATAGTGTACTTGTAAGGGTAGCATGTCTTAGATGGTCTAGGACTATTTCATGGTAGCTAGGATGGAACACTTGTACCTCCTAGAATAGCTTGGACTTGCATGATAATGTGTCTTCCAAGGTAGTTAGCTTAGCTTAATATAGTTATGTTAGTAAGTGATAGCATGGTCTAGCCTAATAGGGGGTTATTCCTTAGTTGCCTTGAATTGAGAAATGAAGTTCATTCATGTGTGGTGATTGCCTTGTACTAAATAGAGAAGTACCTTAAATGACTAATGGCAAATAGAAAAAAGGGACTAGTCCCCAACTAGTGAGCATTCATGATAGCCTAAAGGGGTACTTAGTGTGGATAGTAGTATGGGATTCTATTCATACATTGCACAAGTATGACATTGAGGCTAGTTATGAAGCGTTCTCCTATATAGTTGAAGTTTAGCTTGGGTTGTTGCTATAGTTGCCTTCCAAGATATGATTGACTAAATGTGATAGTTTCCTTGTCTATATGAAGTAAGCTAATCATGAGACCAAATGAGGGTAAGTATGACTATGATGACTTCAATGTTATGCTTAGTGTGCAGGGTAGTATGGGATGCCTTTCATGCATTGCACAAGTGTGATTTGAGGTTACTTAGGAGTATGGTACCCTTTTGGTAGAGAAGCTTAAAGACTTGACCATGTATATAGACTATGATTAAGATGACCAAAAATGGATACTTGGCTTGGGTGGTATTATGAGATGTTGTTCATGCTTTGCACATGTATGCTTTTGAGGTTACTTGAGAATAGTTCTATTATGGTATAGATGACTAAGTGTCAAGTAATGCTTATATGATGCTTATGTTGGAGACTTTTCTTATTATGATTATGGTATTGTCTCTCATGCTTATGGTTTATGTTTCATGAAGTATTTCATATGATTTTGGATTGTGTCTTATAGTGACTAACCCTTGCCTTATGCCCTTATGATTATTCTAGCTAACATATTTAGTACATTTTGTACTAACGCATACTTTGCTTACATTCTAATCAAATGTAGGATTTGGAGACTTGAGTACTATTCTTGGAGATAGGTTTCTAAGGAGCAAAGGAGTTGAAGATTTTTGTGAGTCCTTATAGCTTCGAGGAAAAAACCCACCATTACCTTTATGTCTTTTATTTCATGTCTTTGGGACTATTGTATGGGCTGTGTCCCAATAGTTTATTCTAAAGTTGTATTAGATGGTTTGAGACAAAGTATAGAAAGACTTCCGCTTGCTTTTATGAAAATGACTTCGATTGTAAAAAGTTTTAAATTTTCCGTATTTTCTATTATCTTATGTTCATGATATGCTAAGGGCTTGTATAATACCCCTTCGGGGTCAAGTACACCATGTTACATCTAGTATATATATACCCCTGGGTCGTGACACCCCTAGTTGAATTTGCCCACGTGCTTCCTTGGTTCCACGTTTATGTATAGCTTGTATTTGATATTAGTTAGTAAGTAAATCTATCATATAGAGTTCATATCTCTTGGCTGATGTTAAATGTCTTCCCTTGATATGTGCTTCAATTTGATATTTCAAAATGCTTATTTAGTCATATAAGCTCCTAAGTATTACGTTGGTGTCACAATTGCCTTCCACGTAATTGTTATTATCTTAAGTCCATATTCATATGTCTCCTACTATGTTTTACTGTCACACAACTGAATAACGCTATGACCACCAAAACAACAATCTCAAAAGAGTTGTGAACATCAAAAGAACAATCTCAAGGATTAAAGAGACAAGGTAAAATGAATCTATATAATTATGGGTGGAAGCTCAGGGGTTAAAATACCTAGCCTAGGCCGATCCTAATTCTAATAATTAAGGGTGACAGCTCAGGGGTGATAATACCTAGCATGGGCTGATCCCAATCTATATTATTAGGGTGGTAGCCCAGGGGCTAAAAGCTGAACATGGGTCAATCCCGATTTGTATATTTATGAGGACCGCATCCCAGGGGTTAAAATGCTTAGCATGGGTCATCCCCTTCTACCACTGATCAGCTGGTCATTTGTATCATATGCCTTATAAAGATTATAACGCATAAAAAAGTAAAGAAAAGAATGTAACATACACGATTTCACAAGTATAAGCAAAGGTGATCTCTAATCCTTATCTATTTATATTTGGTTTCACTTGAGCTCTTATTTTACATATGTTTCTTATATGCCTTACATATTCAGTACATTCTTTCGTACTGACGTCCCTTATTAGGGACGCTGCATTTCATACTACAGGTACCGATACTCAACCAGTAGATCTCCCCAATAGAAGCACATGATACTCAGCTATTGTTGGTGAGCTCCAGGTTGATTCGAAGCTTTGCTGAGTCTTTACTATGTGTATTTTGATAGTTGTACATTCATGTATTCCAGTAGAGGCTTTGTAGGCATTGTAAAGATATCATATGTATTCATAGTTTTACTTGTCACATGTATCGGTTTAGCTAGTCAACATGTGTTATATATGTAGATTCTCATTAGTAAATCTATCTACATAGTAGTTCACTCTCTCCTCATTGGTCACTTGTAAAACATGTGTTCATACGATACTTGTCTGCCTCACCTAGGGTTGGGGAGGATGACACAAATTTGGTAGCTAAAGTAATTACATTGAGAATGGATCAGAAATACTGTACTCAACACAATTATTTCCCTTTTATTCTAGAAATTGATTCATAGATAGTAAAAAAGGTTTTTGAATGACATTTGGGAAGTCCCATGAAGTGTCTCAATGGAGATTAGAAGGATACATATGTTAATGAAAGTGAGGAATATTCTAGTGGAACATTTTTATATAGAGAGGGCAACATATTGACAATAATTTTTTAGCTAATCAAGTTTTTTATTTTGCAGGTATTAAAAATTAACTTATATAACAAAGCAATTTTTTTCTAGGGAGGCAAAAATCATACTTAACATGGATAAGAAACATGTACCAAAGCTCAGGTTGAGAAAGCTTCAAAATGCAAACTTAAAAAAATGAGGGGAGGTAAAGATAAGATTATGTGTAACAAGCAAGATCAATGGCAATTAATACAAGTCGAGAACAATCATTCATATCAACTCTAATGCAAGCCATAAGCATATAAGGATTCATGAAAGAAAGGCCATCTTAACAAGCTTCAGAGGTACAAAGTAATCACAGTTGAATTAAGTGAAGAGTGTGAGAATGGAAAGGAAAATTATTCAATTTCATCACCTTTTGGTAATAATCTTACCTGGTTAAGTAGTCTTTTGTAAATCTTGAGCCTTTTTTATTTAGAGAATAGTATTAGTTCCTTGTTGAGCTCAATCTGTCAAATAAGAAAATTTAGAAAAATACATAAATTACATAATGACGAGTGATTCATAGATTAAGTGAATACTTAGCTTGAGTACAATACAATTATTCGTGGTCAAAATGGTGAAGAAGTCTTCAATTGATTCGATCTTATGGCATATGTAACAATTGTAAACGTCCTAAATGAAATCGGCCGAAGCCCCATTAGTTTAACAGATCATAGGTGTGATACTTTGACTAGTAGAAGATCAACCTGGGAATCTCCATGGCAGTTTCTTCGAAGGTGAAAGATGGTTGTTGAGGATTGGTCCTTTGGAGAAGATGAAGTTTGAGGTGATGGTTTCGGCTTTCGCTGGATTTCCTTTTTTTTTTTGCTGTCTAGATTGTTCATTTCTTTGATCATAGCCTTTTTTTTCTTTGGGATGTGACTTTGTATTCTCATTTTTGTGTTTTAATAAAATGGCTTTTGGTCGATGATTTTTTTTTAAAAAAAAACAAAGGAAGATAGATACACTTATTTTTATATATTAAAGTTCAATTCATCCAAAAGATAGTGAAGACGATAAAATATAAAATAAAAAATAGAATTGAAGGGAATTTAAAATTTACAAAGTAAGGTGTCATGACCCGCCACTTTGCCCTTTAAATTTTGCACTGGAAGAAGGGAGACAAATGTAGAGTTGTGGAGAGGTTAATAGAACACTCGAGAACTCCCTAGATAATTTTCAAGAAGGCTTTAAAATTACCTAGAACTTGTAGAAAATTCTAGATTAGGACTAAAGTGTAAATATTGTAGGGACTTGTAAAGTAATTATTATTTACACTTAGACCCCTATGAAGTAGTATAAATAGGTGGCCTCTCATTTGCAAACTCATCTAACCTTGAAGCAAGCAATCACTCAAGTTGTAAAACATTCTCCAAGCAATACAAAGCCTTCTTCCAAAACTTTCTAAGTCTTTCTTGCATTCTCTTAGCGATCTGAGTTCAGAGGGCTCACTTGAGCTTACAAGATCTTGAAATATTAATGAGTAAGTTGTCAAGTGCCGCATGGAGCTTTAGTGAGTCTCTAAGTCCGTGAAAACGTGGTATCAGAGAAAAGGCTCGTAGTAAGTAAACGACCAACGAATAAGACTTTAATGTCGCTAGCACCACCAACGTCAGGCTGGATGGTGGAGAGAAGATCCGCAAGGGAAAAAAGCACCTTAAGAGTAGCGATGAAATGTTGCTCGACCCTACACCAAGTGAGGTGCTAACATCTCACCCACCTTTGACCACCGAATCAAGTGACGATGAACATGGTGAGGAAAATATTGACGTAACCACCGGAAAGCAGTGGGTCGCAAGGGTTGAAATGGTGAGGCAGGGCGTAGAGATACTAGGTCGACGCTTGAACGAGGTCGATGGCAAGTTCAAGACACTAGAGGATTTCACCCTTGAGGAGAATGACAACATCCGCAAGGAATTGGAGGGACGCCAACGTGCCGAGTTTGAGATGAATGAGGCTATCATTTGTTAGAGTGTCGACTCATGGAGGCGTTAAGCATGATTGAAACCATGAGGGACGAGATGAAAGCATCAAGGAGGGCGTGGAAGTTGGAGGATCATCGTCGTTCGGCTGAGATAGGGAGACCAAGGTGGAGGCTCCCAAGCCACCTATGTTCGAGGGCGTCCGTGAAGCACAAGAGGTGGAAAATTTCTTATGGAACTTGAAGAATTACTTCAAGTGTAGCCAAGTGACGACTGACGGAATCAAGATCAACACTGCTGCGTTGTATCTTTCGGAGATAGCCATGCTATGGTGGAGACGTAAAGAGTCAGAAATAGGGAAGGGGATTTGCACCATCAACACTGGGGAGCAATTCCAAGTGGAGTTCAAGAAGGCTTTCTTCCCTAACAATGTCATTTGTGAGGCGAAACACAAGTTTAGGAAGCTGAGGCAGATGGGCAACATATGCGTATACGTGAAGGAGTTCACCACCCTCACGCTTCAGATTCCCAACCTCACGGATGAAGACATGTTGGTCCGCTTCATGGATGGGCTGTAAAATTGGGCCAAGACAAAGTTGGAACGCCGACAGATCAGGACTATCGATGAAGCCATCACGCAGGCCGAAGCTTTGACAGACTTTAGGCATGAAATTCCCGACAAAGATAGATGAGAGGAGATAAGAGATAGTCATGACCAAGGTGGGGGATATCGTGGAAAAATTGAGAAGCAACGACCACATCCCAAGAATCATGATACCTCTAGGACCGATGGCAAGAAGTTTGGACATCATGGTGACACAGAGAGGAAGGCAAAAACTACCAAAAGAAATGGTTGCTACATATGCAGTGGGTCGCATGGCTATGCAAGGTGCCCTAAACTGAAAAGCCTTGGTGCTATCCTGCGAGAGCGGAAGGAGAAGGATGCACATGAACAAGGACAAGGTGCAGAGACGATGCAGTTGGGCTTGATAGAACTATGCGGAGCCATCGCGAAGCAGCCAGAGAAGCTGATAGAATATGGCACGCAGTATGTCGACATCACGATTAATGGAAGACCCGCTCATGCTATGGATGACACGGGTGCAGAGGCCAATATCATGACCAAGATGGAAACAACTGGGTTGGGGGTAAGTTGCAGTCCAAGTAACGCCCAACTCAGGATGGTCTATGCACCACCAACTCTTGTGTGCGCAGTCACACATGGAGTAAGCATCATGATAGGTGAGTGACAAGGTGAAACTAACTTCATTGTCGCTCCTTTAGACCTATTTGATATCATTCTAGGGCAGGAGTTTTTCCAAGTGTGCCACACGGTGATCGATCCTTACCTCCAATGAATTCTGGTCATGGAGCAAGAAAGATCATGTATGGTACCCCTGGTTAAGGTACCAAAGACGAAAGGACAAGTCCGACTAACAACCATGTAGCTCGTGACAAGTCTTAAGAAGAAGGAGTCGACGTTTATAGCCACCATTGCAAGTTCGAAAGAAGACAATGGTTCTAAAGAGTCCTTTCCACCCTACATGGAGAGGTTCAAGAAGAGAACAAGGAAGTGATGCTAGAAGAGCCGCTAAGGCGCTTGCCTCATAAGAAAAAGGTAGATCATAAGACAGAGCTAGAAGAGATAAGAAGGCAGCTGAGGGAGTTGCACAAGATCATTGGTCGAGTCAACAGACTACTGGTTGTGTATGCAAGAACACAAGACTCGGTTGTCCATGCAACAGGAATGCGACGCGGTCATCGCATCAATAGGTTGGGGAGAGTGTCATGACCCACCACTTTGCCCTACAAATTTTTAACCGGAAGAAGGGAGAAGAATCTAGAGTTGTGGAGAGGTTAATAGAACACTTTAGAACTCCCTAGATAATTTCCAAGATGGCTTTAGAATTACCTAGAACTTGCAGATAATTCTAGTTTAGGACTAAAGTGTAAATATTGTAGGGACATATAAAATAATTATTATTTATACTTAGGCCCCTAGGAAATAGGATAAATATAGGGCCTCTCATTTTAAAACCCATCCAAGCTTCAAGCAAGCAATCACTCAAGTTGTAAGGCATTCTCCAAGCAATACAAAACCTTCTTCCAAAATTTTCCAAGTCTTTCTATTCTTTCTTGCATTCTCTTAGCGATCTTAGTTCAGAGGGCTTACTTGAGCTTACAAGATCTTGAAAGATTAGTGAGTAAGTTGTCAAGCGCCGCACAGAGCTTTAGTGAAACTCTATGTCCGTGACAAAAGGCCAAGAAGATTGTTGATGGTGGAATTGATTTTTCCTCTTTGAAAATTTTCAAACACTTTACACCATAATTTGTAAATTTTAAATATTTTATCCTAATCTAGCTAGGGCATGAACTTTGACCTTTAAAAACTGAGTTTCATCTTTCGTTAAGAAACCATTTTAAAGAATTAAGAGCTCATCTTGAGTGCTTTAGTTATTGGTCACTATTTGAACACTTGGTTTGTAAATATCATAAATTAGAGGTGCACATATCAATTTAAGCATACAAACAATGAAGAGATTTAAGGAAGATGACCAAGCACTTTGCCAATTGTTTTGCTTGAGTCATCTTATTTTCTCTTAACCTGAAACTAAAAGGGAAGAGAAAGCTTGAATTATAAGGAAATGAAATAAGAGCATGTGGTTTGCTACAAATCAGTCGTGTGTAATAATCATAGACTTAAGTCATCCATAGCCCCTTAAAGTTGTCCGCATATTTCACTTAGACACCTCAATTCAACCTTATACCTATTGAACACATATATTGTAAGATATTTGTACCTATTAAATACTTTGTGCTGACATGGCAGCATGTGTGTTATACACACATGAAAAGAGCGTGAAAGGCATCATTTAGCAAAAAAAAAGATTTATCTTTTAAAAAAAAATTAAATTAGCATCTCGTCTTCTTATTCTTTGACTCAACCACCATTGCAACCACCTTCTCACCATCGCAATCACTGGTGTCACCACTATTAAAGTTCATTCCTTTTCTTTCTCGAGTTGCAATCATTCTTCTTCTCCATGCCACCTTGTTTTTTAATCAGATCTGTCGTCACCATATCCACACTTCTTCTTTCTGTTCTTTCTCCGATCATCTTCTTCCTCTTTTATTGCAGGCAATCATCTTCTTTCCCTTTTTTTCAGGCCATCATCTTCTTTCTCCTTTTTCACCAGCCATCGACCCATCTCCCACCATCGACCCACCTCCCACCATTGACACCACTTCATTTTTTCCAATTCTATCGCCGTCAATATCTTTGTTTCTTTTTAGCCTTTCAAATAATCAATCACAAATTTTAATTTTTTCATTGAAAAACACTGCCACCACACATCTCTTTCTTTCTGCCAAATCAACTCAAACATGAATCAAATCTAAGCTTAAGAATAAAAATAAATTAAAAAAAGAAGTAGAAAAACTTAGTAGATTTAATTTTTTTTTTAAAAGGAGAAGAAGATGAAGTGGAGGAGGGGGGTCGGAGTCGGAGGTGGCAACATACATTTTTTTAAAAATTTTTTTTACCCTCCCTAGGAGCTCCCACCCCTTTTGCTCCCTTGGTGACTCGAACTCGCAACCTTCGGGTTGGAAGTGAGGGGTGTTTACCATCCGAGAAACTCCCTCTCGTCGTGGCAACATACATAGTTTAGGATTTTAGTTTATTTTTTTTAATTATAATGATTTTGGAGCCCAAAAGACTCATGGCTTGTTTTAAGACACATGACTTCTTTTAATTAGTTATTTTGTCATGTCATGACAATTGTATGACACACTCTTTACATTTTTTTTTATGATTATCAAAATATGTTTAATAGGAATAATTTTTATATAGGTAAAAGTGTTCAATAGGTAAAAGGTTGAATTGGAGTGTATAAGTGAAATATGCGGACAACTTTAAGGGACTCTGGATGACTTAAGTCAATAATCATATTACACTTGACTAATAAGCATATTTATAAGTTATCCCTCAGTTGTCCTAGTTATGACTCTTCTATATAATACTAGATGGGTACTGGCCTATACTAAGCACGAGCCCAACATACTTAATTTTGATGTAAGAATTATGAAAATTTTACACAAATTTTGTAGTATTAAGAGCTAATTATATCTTATCTTTATTATTTATCAAATTATAAAAATCCTTAAATTTGGTGGAATCCAGATACATCCGTATCGATACATCGCATCCCGATTTCGGATACATCCCTCAACGTTCTGATACATCATGTCCCGATTTCAGATACATTCCTCAAAGTTCTGATACATCTTGTCTTAATTTTGGATACATCTCTCAAGGTCCTGATACATCACATCTCAATTTCGGATACATCATTCAACGTCCTGATACATCATATAAAGTGATGTCTCCGATCGCGATACATCGCGTAAAATAGGAATTATTGTAATTTTTTTCAAATGGTATAAAATTTTAAAGAATATAATCAAATAAGTTGTATATTTAGATAATTTTTCCAAATATTTCATAGTAAAATAGAAATTATACTTCATCAGATGCATATGTCAACATTTGCAGAACATGCCATTTTCAGGCAAATATGTGAAATAGATAAATTGAGCTCTCCATAAATGAAATCATCTTCTTTGATCTCCCTTGGAATATTGATCATCTTGAGCTTGATCTTATTGAGCTCTCCATGATTGAAAGTTCTTCTTTTGATGCATTCGATTGTCCTCGACTTCCTAAAAGAATGTTAGTACGTCGTTCTTCTTGTCCATACATCATTTTTCTTCTCTATCATATAACAATAAATCATCACAAGTACATATGGAATTATTTTCTATGACCAAGAGTTATAACAATCAGCTTGGGATGAACTATGAGCGAGGAAAGCAAAAAAATAAATATAAGAGAGTTATAAAATAGAAGGTACATTGGATCATAAGAATATGATATATTGGATCATAAGAGACTAGATCAGTTCAAAATGTAGAAGACTCACTACTTCTGTGGAGATTCACAATTATTATTTTGGCTTAGCAGGCTATAGTGTATAGGTGTTTCATATGGGATTCGTCCGATTAATGGTATCACTAACCCTGTTAAGGTAGAAAAATATGCAGTTTCATTGAAGGGAGAGTGTGAGGAGAGTTTTCTGAACTCAAAACATATATGACCATTACATAATGTATTTCTTACAATCAGGATATAGAGGATTCACTTTTTTCGTGGTGTTTCAAGATTGGGAAGGAATGTATGTAGAAACAGCTAATTTTGTCTTTAGTTGTTTGACCTATTTGTAGCTTGTTATCTCCTGTATTCAGATTAGCAAACCAGAAATAATTAAAGATGAAAAGAAAAACACAAAGAACTATCCGAGTCCACAGAACCCACTGTGTGTCCTTAAGAAATTTAATCCCCTAAAGCACCCCAGGTTGCAGATTAATTCCTCCGAAGATAAAACAGATTAACCATTAAAGAAGTAGCGGTACCTCAAACTTCGATAATTTCAACGAACTCAAAATGACAACAACGAATCACACACACAGATACGATCGATCGATTTTGTTTTGTAAGAAATGTATGCAAAAGAAGGGAAGAATTTGATGCAGAAAAATCAGAGAAAACTTCTCTATTTATAGCCAAGAAAGGGTAAAGGTCACAACCCTTTGGAAAGAAGACAACCTTTCAGAAAGAAGACAGCCTTTCAGAAAGGTCACAACACTTTGGAAAATGCATAACCTTTCAAACGGTCACAACCCTTTAGAAAGGACACAACCTTTCATAAAGGTCACAACCCTTCGGCATAGGTACAACTCTTCAGGAGAGTCACAACCCTTCATTTCCTGTTCACACCTTTAAAACCCAACAATCCCCCACATGAATAGGGAATGACTATTATTAAAACATATGCATGAAAAACTGTGTGATTCGTAATTAAGAATTAATTGCCTCTGGATAAGTGGGTTTCCGTTTGAACTTTCCATAGTGAACATATATCGGATATACTCGGTCAATCGGTAGATTTGATATCTTTGAACCATCGAGCTTTGGTGTATACCTAGACAACATAAGTCACACAATCAACCCTTGAACTGTTTTTGATTCTCATTGTTTTGTTCGTTTCAGCCATGAACACGTCTCAGTTTATAAGTGCGTAGAGAACTGGCCTTACCAGATTCTCCTTGAAGTGGCTTACACTTCACACTTAAATATGTGATTTCTAAATGTGTTGTCCCGTAGATACACCATTTGATATACCCTGTATCAAACTTAGAAATCATTAAAAAGTCCTAATGACTTTATCCTTGTTACTGAACATTGTCTTATCATGAGAATGGACCATAAAAAATATTTTAATAATATTGAACCGTCATCAATGACTTTGTTTGATCTCCTTGAACCTAGATCTTGGGATCTCCAGTCTTCTAGGTAGAGTTACCGCCACAATGACTTATTCTTGGCCATAGTCCCATTCCCTTTGATAATCTATCAACTCTCTCTCTAGATCCGACACATTATCCTTTGGCTTTCCATAGTCAATTATGATAATTCCACTAGAGAGTAGTTCTCTAACGATATTATGTCTACGTCATATATGATGAGACTTTCCGTTATACATCATGCTCCATGTCCTACCTATTGCAAATTAACTCTCACAGTGTATGCATACTGGAGCTAAAAGGTTTGGGCCAAAAATCTTTCAAGAAATTTTGGAGTCATTCAACTTCTTTACCGGCCTTATCTAGAGTGATAAACTCAGATTTCATAGTAGAGCGAGCGATACATCTCTTTTTGGAAGATTTCCAAGAGACTGCTCCTCCACCAAGAGTAAATATATATCTACTCGTGATTTTACTTCATTTGACCCGGTTGTTTACATCCCTAATCTATTCGAATAGGGCGAAACGTCGCGGTGACTCAAAAAATAAACAATTGATTCAATTTTAAAAGAATTTTAAGAATAAACGAATTTTAAAGGAGTCGCCACCTAATTTTAGGAAAAAATAGGAAACCATTTAAGTGATCTACGAAACCATTAGATTCTAGGTAAGGGGTTCAAGTTATTTCGAAGGGAAGGTGTTAGACATCATTCGAAATCCACAACTGTGGGTCCCGACTGAATTCATTTTTTTCAAATTGAGGATGTAAAAATATTATACAAATATAACAAACATGCAATATACACAAGTAATAAAGTAAACAAGTAATATGAGAAACAACCTAATATTTGTCTATCGTCAACAATATACATCATAACGAATATAACATTCGAACTTTATTCGAATGACTTCGATGAGAAGTGACTTCGGGGTACCTGTAAAAACACTTAGTAAAAGTGTTAGTACTAAATAAATATGACTAAAAGTAAATGAATTAAACAATAACTTAAAAA
>JAJOOD010006852.1:0-25619 GCA_029582525.1 Solanum tacnaense
AACCCCCCCCCCCCCCCACCCAAAAAAAATGTTTAGTTGGTATACCGTGTATAATCTCCTTACATCGAATTTTTAACAGTTCCATTTTTAATGATTTTCCAGATGAAACTAGAAATTACCAAGGAATTATGCATAGCATATATAACCACTGTATAATATGTATATAATTTATATTTATACATTTACATTTGTTATAAATTTATTATACACGTGTTATACATTGAGAACACAGCACTACAAAAGATTACAATTAAGTGAGTTAAAAAAAAATTAATCGACTAACTATTTTTTTTTTTAAATTCCCTTTACTTATATAGATAGAATAAACCCATCTGAATGTTTGTATTTATTTTAAAAATTTTGTGATTTTATTTATTGACTAAAAGGATTGTGTTGCTAGAGAAAAATAATTTGATAAATTAGTTTGTCAAAGTTATTTGGACACGCAGAAACAAAGGCATGTTGAGAAATTTGTATGTTTGTACTTTGTATCTTCTCATAGAATTCGTGGGGTATGGTTGACACCTCTCTCTATGTACCATTTTTTTCGTATAAATTCATGTGAATTTGAATCGTCAAAGGAGCAAAAAATATTAATTTAATCAAATTTTCGAATGATTAATCAAAAAATTGTATAATCAGGTTTTTGAATGAAGGGAGAAATTTAATCAAAAGGATGGATTATTCACATTAAGAGTAAATACACCTAAGTTAAAATGTACCCATTTCGCATCTAATTAACAAATGCAAATAACAAGCATCTGAGATTTTGTTTCGTAATTTCTTATAAATTTGTTTTTAATTTTATGTCCTTTTAAACTAGATATTTATTTTTACACATTAAAAATTTAAAGGTAATTTCTTCTTCTATTCAATTTGTTAGTGACCACAAGAAATCTCCGCAATACTAATCGAAGGTCGTATTCCTTTTACTATGTAATAAGAAGAAAGAAAGCAAATAAGTATTTCCTATGTCTCAATTTATGTCGCACTTTTCGTTTTTCGAGATTCAAACAATTTAAGTTTGACTAGAAATTTTCGCATGGAATCTTTAAAAAATTTTGAAATGAAATTTATATATTTGCAAACTACGTAAAAAAAAAATTACAAGTCACAATAATTGGCAATTCAAAATAATTAAAAGATATATAAAAAATTTATGGTCAAATATAGACTTGTTTGAATCATGAAATCCGAAAAGTGCTACATAAATTAGGACAGAGGGAGTGATTTATTTGGCATCTGAAATAGTAATATCCGTTTTATTTCAAATATAATTGTTTGTTCTTCACTACCATAAGTTGACTTCATGGCCCAATGGATAAGGCGCTGGTCTACGAAACCAGAGATTCTGGGTTCGATCCCCAGTGAAGTCGTTTCTAATTTTTGGAAAAAATCATCCATGACACTCTTTCATTATTGTCAAAAAGAATTTTCACGTATTTGTTATATTGCTCAGACTCTTCAAAAATGTCAATGAATGCGTTTCGGATTCTCCAAAAGTATATTTTTAGGAATTCGATATGGATGTGACATCGAAAGTGAAGAGTCCGTGCAAATTAACGTATTTGTCCTATAAAAAGGAATTAAACTCACACATAGAGGGTTGTTGTATTCGAATTATTTATTAAATGTGGACTTAACATTAATTTATTATTACGTTTTAGTAAAACGGGTTGAATGTTACTTTCTCCATTTCAATTTATTTGAGCTACTTTTCTTTTTAGCATGTTTAAAAAAGAGCGATCCTTTTTTTCTTTTTAGCAACTCTTTAGTTTCAACTTTTCATATGACATGTTTATGACCACAAAATTAAAGGGCATTTGGTACATTCTATATATTTTTAATTTAAGATTACAAGATTCAAAAGTTTTTTCTTATTTCCTAAACTACGTACAAAGTTAAAATATAGACCAAACAAATTGAAATAGACGGAGTAATAGTTATTGGACAAGACAAAGGTCGTGCATTTATGTGGATTGCATATGGGCTTGTATTCGTTTCATATAATATGCATAGGCCGGTAATAGTGTAAGCATGTTGGAGATCAGTGAGCTTGTAATAAGGGAGACACACTAGGTTAAGGGTTTTAATCATATAAATATGACTTATGAGGTTAGGTCCCTTCTCCTGCCTTAACCTAGCACTCATTCCCTTAAGGTGTCAGCCGTCATAAGCCAAAGGAAAGGAAGACTCGGCCTAATTCGTCTTCAGTTGTTCATTGCTATAGATGATAAAGGTACGCACCTTCTTTTCACATATTTCACTATACTATATAGGCGTTCTTGGTTTATGCGATTATTGTCATTGTATTTACAATTTAATCTAACATGTTGTAGATATAATTAAACAATTAAAATGAACCATGTCTATCAAAACTTTTAAACGAAATGGCCACTCAATTCAACGGAATTTAGGACTTCCATCACATTCATAAAAATGATAATTGCACATTTAGAATATATCAAACTTAAACTCAGAAGTTAGATGTCTCAAGACCAGATAATGCACATATATTCATATACTGACCATATTTAAATAACTTTATATAAATCTAAGAGCTCGATTGATACGACAGAGGTAATTAAGGAAATTTCAAGGGAACTATCGTGTAGGGGAAATGGAATTGTTAGAGCCGATATTCTTTTCAAAAGGGTGTATTGTGTTGAACAAGTAGGTGTAACGGTTAATTCTACGACGATGATCCTACTGGTGGGTTTAAAAAGATGTGCATGAAAAATAAAGTATTTTTTTTTCGAAAAAAAGACACTAAGAGAAACAATACAATTTGAATAACACCTTTTCACATTAAATGGATTGTGATTTTTTCTATAAGTTGTAAATCTTACGACTTTTTTTATGGATTGTGACTTTTGTGATAAGACACCATAAACACATGTTCATACTTTCCTCCTATCTTCGGATTAAACTACAATTCTTTTTTGATCTACTACTCTTCTTCTTGCACTTTAAAAATTCTTGTTTGATTTACTATTGTCAAGTGAGTTCGTTGTTCATCAAAGTTTGCAGTATCGCTACACTGGTGAGTTAATCTTTTTATTTAGAGGGCAGAGGTGTATCCAGGATTTTGAGATGATGGGTGCACTATAACGAAAAGGTGGATCTAAGATATAATTTAATTAGTTTAACATTTAGGTTCTTATCACTAAAAACCATTAAAATTTTAAAATTAGAGGTCCAAAAGTATTTTTTATCTATCCAAACCACTTAGAGAGGTGATACCCAATTTTAGAAAGGAAAATAAAACAAGATAAATAAAAGATTCAAATTTCTAAACTTACTTAGAGAGGTGCACCCAATCATCATCGCACGACATTATATGATACTTCAAGTGTGGATTCACACATCTATATTTAAATATATTTTAAAAAAAATATAACACTGCTACATATGATTTCAGGAGGGAAGCATGGGTTCACGTGAACCCGATGACTTCCTCCTAGATATGCCTCTGCCAGAGAGGATATATTCAATAACCTTGAATACATAGAGAAGAATAATTTTCTGTGAGGACACAATTCAGTAGGCTCAATTTTTTCCTAGTAAAACAAATATATTTTTAGTGGACTAGATTTTTATCCTATTCATAGACAAATAAACTTCCACAATGGTTAACTTTGAGCGAGTTGAAGTGATTGAGCCATGCTCATTTATTGCTTCGATCAATTCTAACCCGTCCAAGTTAGACCAAAATAGGCCTCGGATTAAAATTTTCAGATTCTCAACATTGAACTCATATGGAAACATCAAATTATGGGTTCAGATCTAATATTTGTTGAAATTTTGATAGATTTTAACAAATATATCTATATTTTGTATCATGTATCAAAAAGTTACGAGTTCATGATCTAATCGAAAGGCTACATTTACCCCTGAAACATACGGAATCAGCACCCTGTTCACCCTTAAACAGTAAAACCCACAAAACAGAAATAAAAACGACACCAGATGCCTCATACTTTAAGGAAGCACTTTTCGAATTTCGAAATTCAAAGATACACTTCAACTTATAATCTTTGCATCAAAAGACAAGGTTCTCCAAAAGCCTTCCCATTTAAAAAGAAAAAGATTACATGCAGTACCTAATGGCAGCAGGTAGGTAAATGCTTAAATGGCTCATTCATAGAACATCAAGCACAAAAAATTGAATACATGGGAACCATTGTTTTTAAATAAATAAGCAAAACTTTTAAAAGGTATCTCCCTACTAAAAAGATTAGGATAAAAAAGAGAACCAAAAGTATGACCACAATTCCACGTTACATTAGTTGTTTGGAGCAATAAACAAAACAGGTACCCTGCCTCCAAAGAGAAATGGAGGAAAAATGCACTTTTACACAACTTTGAGATGGGACAATTAACCACTGCAAAAACGCTCGTATCAACACTCGGTAATTCTAGCATCATCCTTGCAGCAAAACTAAAACCCAAAAAAGATGGAACTCGAAAGATATTATTCTGTTCTAATTTGTCAGAGCACAAAAAAAGCAGGCGATAGAGGCCAAAGAATCCACAGTACTTGAAGATCACCATTTGTCCCCAGATCTTGTCCTGCCAAATTACGCAAGATATTAATAGCAACATCGTACATCTGAGAAACAGAAAGCATCAAACCATGAAAAATAAATTAACCACTTCCCGGGTAGCATATATCTGCCACATCTACCTTGAGGTACCAAAACGGATGAGTAGAGTGCATAGTAACTCATTACATCCCACATATCATTTCTTCCCTTAGTGGGAATTCGATACTCGCAACACAGTCCCTGGAGGACAAGACTGGAATATCTTTGCCCGCAGGAATCATTAGCAACTCACATCACATCAAGATTATTTTTTTTGGACAAGTAAACATCACATCTGGAAATTCTCAGAAAGAAATTCCAGTGTTTGAGAAAATACATTACTCCCACAGGTTCAAAACTCACTGCTCATCCTTGTGTCCACTTTTCAGCAATATCTTAGACATTCAGTCAACAGTACTAAGAAAAGAATAAATCACATACATGGGCATTTTACATTTTGTGCTGTCCTTTTCTTTTCACAATTTCTCAGGGAATGGTAAAGGGATGTCACTAGCTGCAATTCTCGTCACACCTTCACTGTGGTATATCAATCACTTGATATTACTGTAATTTCAATTCTTTGCAAAAACAAGCTATGTCAAAAAAATGCTATAAACAGACATCAAAAGAAGAGAAAATGTTTCCACCTGACTCAACAATTTTCCCCCAAAATTCAGAACATAAAGAATCCTAAAATGACGAGGAAAAAACCCCACAGAAAACCAAATCCTGAAAGTAAACTATCCGCAAGACAATTCCACGTAAGATCTTGAAACACCAGAACACTATGTGGTTGGAGAATCAATGAGATAACAGATGCTTTAAAAATAGAATTTATCACAGAAAACAGATTCATCTTGAAAACAACAATCCTTTTTGATCCATCCATCCCGTCTTGAATAACAAACTCCTACTTACTTTTAGACTGGACCATATTTGAAGTTGCAATCGCCACTTAAAACAGTACTGCAAAATCCTATACCCTTGACAGACCCAAAACGAATAAAATATAGAGAAAACAAGAAGGCCAAAATGATTTCTGGAATGCTATGCATGGCAGATTTCTGAGACAGAAAGACAGTTCAAGTCGAGAAAAATATTAGACACAAGTGCCATCAATAAGTAGGCAAGTAGAAACAAACTTATAGCTGCAAGGAAAAATAAGCATGGGAAGTGTTGGTCAATGTGTCTGGACAGAAAGAGAGAGAGAGAGTTCTACCTATCAGACTCCCGGCTGCCAAAATATCCTCCTCTACCTCCTTGGAAAGATCTTCTCTCATCACCTGGCCTTGCCCATGCATCTCCACCACCCCGTGATCGAGGCCTCTCCACCTGTTCATTTTGCCTGGCCCATGCATCTGCACCACTACGTGATCGAGGCCTCTCCATTTGGTCACTTGGTCTTGCCCATGCATCTCCTCCACCGTGTGATCTAGGCCTGTCCATCTGATCACCAGCTCTACGGTCCTCATAAGATGCTTGATGAGAAAGGCTCCTATCAGGATGTCCAGCACCCCTGCCTGATCCAGAGCCTGGCCTTTGAATGGGTTTCTGACTGAAACGGACTTTGTCATCCAAATCACGGATCAGCAGTTCCAAGTCCTTCTCTTTCTGATTAATCACATTCTGTAAATTAGTCTTGTCCTCCTCTGAACACTCTGTAGCTTCCTTTCTGAGCTGCTCTATTTCTTCTTTCAGATTCTTTTCCTCCTCCGTCTCTGGTCTGAAATGTTTAAGTGATCAAGAAAAGAAATATGGTTAAACTCTCTTCATTTTCTTTAATTTCTTTCTTTGTTTTTTGCTCAGGCAATTACCAAAAGGAATGACCATAATAAATGATTAGATAAACTTCAGAAGCCCTAAATAACCAATACAGATGCATCTCATTTTTGAGTATTTCTTAATACAGTAAACATCACCTAACCTCGTACTTCAAATTCTACAAAGATGACTTAAACATGAATAGGTTACAGCTGAAAGAATTCCTTTAGGAGACTCCTGCTTATTGGGTATGAGTGCAATCAGACGTTTTCTTCTTTTTTTTCTTGGATGTTTGATAGGTAAATGGTACAAACAGAGCACTCAGCCCAGCCCATATTCTTTCTAATTTCCAACAATTGTAGAACCCTTTCAGGAGTGAAGAGGACCTATTTCCTGCTTCATCCACTAACTGAAACCACTAGTTCTTATGGACACTAAAATATACTCACTCCATCCCTAAATTTGACCAGCGCGGCTATCAAGAGCACAATATTCAACTATTGAGTTTGACAGACAAGTTTTTCAGGTATTAGTTTGAAATGCGATGAGTTCTTCAATAAGAAGTTAGTTTTGGAATGTGACAAAAATTGTAGTAGTTTCTTTTTTTTATAACTGTGCTGTCCGGGTCAGCTTAAGCATACCTCAACTAATTCCAAGAGAGTACACACCATTACAGGTACCGAGTAATAAATTTACAATAGTTAAAGGATATCACATCAAATTTGAATAATGAATAATGTCAGATTGTAATGTTTGAACAAAAGAAGAGAGAAAATATTGTCTAACCTTTCTAAGACAGACAAAAAAGGAAGTTATGTGTTGTTATTGGAACAGGTGTACTCTCTAATATATATAATATATAACCAGGCAAACTCTTCAACTTGCACAATGAGTAACAACATTCTCTAACAAATATTGCAAAATGACAATTTCCATCCAGGCGTGCTGACTTGAATATAAGATGGATATTAATATCAAAGAGCATGAACTTAACTTTATCTTACCACATCCTACATATGTCCTGTCATTTGAAAGGACTGATTTAATGTGGTACAATTAAGAAATTTACAAGGTCAGGTGAAGGAGTAATGCTCCCATAAGGAGGCTGAATTTTTATTTTTTTGGACTTACGTTTGCATGACATTGTTTTTTTCCTGACATATTTATGGTGTGATATATACTCGTACAAGATAGCAATGCCTAGCAGAGGGAGTGGGAAGTTATCATGTAGCCTTCACATAAATCAAATCCTAGGTGTCACCCTTATTTTGCATCAAAAAGACTCAACAGCAATAGCAGGCATGTACAGATAATGAAAAAACCATTTAATGCCCTTTTACATAGGGGAAGACAACGATACCTCCTCCAACCAACACGTAGAAGGAAGAGAACACATGACATAACAAAAACAGATATACAAGTACTATGCAAACACGTGATATAAAACAAAAGGAGAAATAGAACTACTAATATGTATCAATCTTCTATCTATCACCAACTTAACGAACACTAATTATCACTCCATTTTATGGAACAAAGGTAAAAAATTTTAACTATAAATCAAGTTGATCAGGAACTCTAAACAAAATGGATAGTAAAAGTACCAGTTAGTTGGCTACAAGAAAACCATTTATTTCTCAATTACTCCCTCCGTCCCAATTTATATGAGTTAGTTTGACTTGGCAAAGAGTTTAAGAACATTCGAAACTTGTGGACTAAAATAAGTTGGATGTTTGTGTGTTTATTAATCATTTCATTGAGGGTAAAATGAACATTTAAAAGTTAAATAGTTACTAAATATAGACATGTGTCATTCTTTTTGGGACTGATTAAAAAGGAAAGTGAGTCATATAAATTGGGACAGGGGGAGTAATATGGACAAGGGCAGAGGGTGGTCCCATTATCTCCAAGTTTCGAAGTTTGTGGTTGGTCCTAAGCAGTGTTTTGAACGGCGAAAGGCGACAAGGGCCTGCCTCGCCACGAGGCAAGGCAAGCCGCGAGGCGCTCGCCTTTTTGAATCAAGGCGCCAATTAATACCAAAAGTTAAAAAATTTAATTGCACATATAAATATCCAAAATCTTAATAGCAATAACATATATTAGCAAATATTTTAATTCAAAAACTAATAGTGAACAGAGCACTGAGTGAGTGAACAACATTGTTCACTACCACACTGAAAACAGAGCGCAATAGTGAGTGAAAAACAGAGTAGTGAAGAAGAGGACGAAGAAAAGAAGAGAAGAATTAGAAGAGAAGAAGAAGAAGAAGAGAAGAACTGAAGAAGAAGAAGTCGCGAACCGGCGAAGGAGCAGCAGTCGCGAAGTCAGTTGAAGAAGAAGGTTGCGAAGTCAGTGTTTGCAAAAAGGAGGCAAACACGAAGGGTTCGCGACTGAGGAGAAGAGGAGGCAATCGCAAATGTGGAATGTTTGCAAAAATACCCAAAAAAAAACAACCTAATTTTGGCTTTTAATTATAAATCAGACCTTTAAAAAAAAAAAAAAAAAAAGGCGACGCCAGCCTTGTCGCAAAAGGTCGCCATTTTCAACTCGCCTCGCCTCGAGGCAAATAGGCGAAAGGCGAGCGCCTTTCACAACACCGGTCCTAAGGGTTGGGGGCCAGATGGATTTATCGGTCATCAAAAGAAATATTGAGAAAAATTCCCTCCCCCAAAAAATGTATCTAATAAGGTCTAAGTTGTGCGGCCTCTTCATTGTTGCTTTAAAACCCATGTCAACACGACACAGGTGCGAGTGTGGGATTTGGTCAACCCACATCGAATACTTTGACTAGATTCCATGGACAAATTTTGGGGGGAAATTGAGAATTTGATTTCTCAAAATAAAAGATAAAACAGATTTAAGACATGGGAAATGACATACCTTCAAACTTCATGGGCGTTGCAAGAAAAATTGTGTGAGCTTAGTGATATCTGGAGTTGCTTTCTATTAAAATGTTGTATTAATTAAAAACTACTAGGTGACTTCCAGAAAGTACCCTGGAGGAGAATACTTTGTAATAGCTATGAAGCACCTAAATGGATTTTCATCATGAGAGTAGCTGCTCTGGGGAAGCTGTACACACTAGATAAACATGTTAATTGGCGTGTCAGCCAAGCTTGCTCCTTGTGTTAACAGGATTTGAAAGCATTTCTCATCTTTTTTTTTGGTGTGCACTTTCCGCCTATATCTGGAGAAGGATACTGCTAAGGGATCAGAAGACAGATTATGGGCTGGCAAGAGGAGCTGGGTTGGATGAATGCTAATATTAAGGGTAAATCTGGTAGTGCCAGCATTTTTAGAATGGCTGTGGTGGGATGTGTGTATCATATCTGGCACAAGAGAGATATGAGAATGTTTCAGAATAAAAAAGAAATGCTGAGGGCATTCTAAAAGATGCCATTCAAGAGGTGTTCTACAGAGGAAATTCAAACACCAAACTAGAACTAAAGCTGAATCCTTGAAGTACTACTGTGTACTTAATCTGGGAGGGTATTTAGGTGGTAGGTTACTGGCTTGTTCTGCTGAAGGTGTACTATACAGTTAAAGTTTTTTTGTTATGTTGTAATACTCCAGTTTGGTAACAAAATCTTTTATTTACCAAAAAAGGAACATACCAATATGGCCACTACTATAGTTACCAACTTACTAGCCAAGATAGAAACTCAACTGCACAGTATGGAACTATGGATATAGCACTAAGTCACCAAAAATACCAAACCCCACACCAATCAACGACCATTTTAGTTTAACAATTTAGAAAGCATCAAAACAAATGCCAATTCAGAAGTGTTAATTGTAGGAAAAGAAACCAAACCTGTCAACACGTCGATGCTCCAAATCCAAATCAATCTTTCTCCAGTCTAAACCTTTTTCTTCAAGCAAAACTTCCCTAGGCTTTGCATCTCCAAAAGGATTAACCTTTGGCTTAGGTTTAACTCCACCACCTTCCACCATTCCCCCTTGCAAAGTTGTGCCTTCAGAACGGACCGACTGTGAACTCCCAGGCCTACTTGAGTGTGAGCTTGTTGGCCTACTTCCAATTCCCTTCTTCACCTCAATTTCCTTATCCATTTTCTTCCAGTCCAATCCCTTCTCCGCCAACACCTCCTCTCGTGGCCTCGCCGCCCCAAATGGATTAGGCTTGTTCACTTTCACCACAGTCTCGTTCACATTTTCACTTCCCACCTCCATCTTGGGCGGATCCAGAACCAATCTCTGCCTTTCATGGTTTGCCTCACGAGACCAACGCTCTGGTTCAGGCCTCGAATCAGGGAACCAAGACCTCCCTTGTGGTGGTGGGGCGACATTGGACTTTTTCGAAGCACCCCAATTGTCATCACCATCAGCCCTAGAAATTCCATCTCCGGATCCGAGAGAACCATACCTATTGGAACGGGCGGAACCGGAATCCAGTGATTGCATGGGTAACGATTTCTTCGATGAAGCCCAATTATCAACCTCGTCAGCTCTAGATGGTTGATCAAAATCGGAACCCCTAGAAGGTGGACCTCGTCGATCATCATCAAATCCACCATACGACCTCCGATTACCACCCCAGGAACCGTCACCATCACCCTCTCGATCTCGTCCCCGACCGGATGGTGGGCCCATACCACGGGACCCATAGTTAGAAAACCCACCACCAAGACGACCATATTGCATTTCATCAGCGGATCGTTCCTTTGGACCGGTGGGAAGGCGGAGCATCTCTTCGGGAGTTAAGCGGCTAGTGGATCCGGAGCCATAGCCTCCGGCAGGGGTGTAGGTGCTCTGCATCGTGAACTCTTGTAAGCTCATCTTGGTTTTCTTCTTCTGCTTGGTGTTAACGGCTTCCTTTAGGCTAGGGTAACTCTGGGTGTCTTTCCCGGCGCCGCCGCCGGTTGGCGCAGCGGCAGCAGCAGCAGCTTCGGCAGCGGCTTGTTCCTTTTCCTCGGCTTCGGCCCTTTCGGCTTCGGCGGCCCAAGCGCCGATATTTCCCCATGGAGATTTCGACATTTTCGAAGAGAGGAAATGAATTCAATTCTAAAATGAGATAGATACTTTCCTTTTTTTTTCCAACTTATAAAACAAACCTCTAATTACTCTTAACAGGTCGGGGCTCCAATTGAGATATCCGGACCACCCACTTTATTATAATTCATTTTTTCTTTTCTTATTACCTCAATATTTCTGTATTAATTTTATATAATTTTTAGTTGCTAGGTTTTCAAATATTGTATAAAAGTTATTGATATATTATTTTTATACGGTGTTTGCTTACCTTTTTTGTAATCCTACATAACAATACTTGTATAACTTATGAGGGAATCTAGTATAATTATGCGGGATAGAGAGTGAATATTAGTTATGTGGGTATTAGTTATACATGTATTAATATGGTAAATTACACATTCACTCCTATTAATTTACTCTTAAATGTATATTAATTTACAACAAATCAAATAATTAATACATGTTTAAAAAATCACTATCAATTTTTTTGTTTGAGTTTTTTGTCTTGTTAATTGCTTAATTACTTTTAATTTTTTTTGTTTGAATTCTTGTTAATTGTTTTCTTTTTAGTTAAAAATAAGGTTTATGTTTTTTGCTTAAAAATAGTTTTTTTTAGTTATCTGTTATTTATTTTATTTTAAATTACATATTACTTAATCGCTTAATCATATCTAATACAAATTACTTATCATTACTTTTAGTTATTTTGTTAATTTTAGCTATTGGTATTTATTTAATTTTAATGTGTTATTTATATAATTGCTTATTTTAATGGTTATAATAAATATTAGCGCACTAATTACTTTTGAAATTAAAAAATAAAAATTAGCTCACTAATATATTGTAATCTCTACATAACTAATACATGTATAACTAAACATTGCATAACTAATACATGTATAACTAAACCCTGCATAACTAATTTATGTATAACTAATACACGCATTACTAATACTTGCATAACTCTATCTAGCTACCAAATGACCCCTAATGGAACTCAAACATGAAAATAATTTAAACTCGCAATAACAAATTGAGAAGTATGTTAGGACCTTTTTGTCGAAGAATTTGAATAGGTAAAAAATTCATCATTTTCACGTTTGAACTCCTTTAATATGGACAAAATGAAACAGTTTTTTTTGTGGTATGAATATGAATAAATCAAAACAGTAAAAAATGATCTTAACCATTGTTTTAGAAAAACAAATCAAGTAGCGGACAAATTTACTTACTTAAGTCACACTTTTGAGCAACCTCAGCCCTTTAGCATGTTTGCAAATTTGTCATGAATAATTAAAGACCTCGGGAATATCGACAGATGAAGTTTACCATCTAATAAAAGAAACAAAGACAACATCTTTAAGTCTTTCAAGAGGATGAAACCCAATCTCAAATATATCTATAAGAGTAGCCGAGTAGGACTATTTGGAGGTCTCCCACTGTCACGACCCAGGGATATACCCTAGAAGTAACATGGCGTACTTAACCCCGAAGGGGGTCTCATACAAGTCCTTAGCATATCATAACATAAGATAATAGAAAAGTACGGAAATTTTAGAACTTTATCCATACAATCGAAATCTTTATAAAAGCAAGCGGAAGTCTTACTACACTTTGTCTCAAACCATCTAAACTCAACTTTGAATAAAACTTTTGGGACATAGCCCATACAATAGTCTCATGACATGAAAATAAAAGACATAAAAGGAAATGGTGGTTTTGTCCCCGAAGCTATGAGGACTTGTTAAGAATTCATCACCAACTTAATTATTTACTTAAGATAAATCAAGAAAAATCTAGAATATTCCGGAAGTGTAGAGAATTGAAGGAATATCTCTAGAATGAGTATTCTAGAAAGAATAGTCTAGAAATGTTCTAGAAAGAATGGTTCTAGAAAAAGATAGTTAGGAATATTCTAGAATAGAGTAGTATGTACCTCTCTAGATTCTTCCATCACCTCCTATAAATAGAGGTGGTCCATTTGAGTTGTATGTAACCAAGAAACCAAGAAACAAAGTAAGTAACCAAAAAAAAAAGAAAGCAACCAAGAAAGCAACCAAGCAAGTAACCAAGTAAGTAAGAAAGTAAGAGCGCAAACAAGAGTGAGTGCTCAAGCAAAGAGTGTTGTTGAAGCAAGCAACAAGTGTGATCAAGATGGTAAGACCGAAGCGGGTCCTTACTTTGATATAATAAAATTCAAGTTGTGAGAAATCAATTGTGCCCGTCGTCTTCCAAACAAATAATATCCAACAAGTGGTATCAGAGCCTAGTGGATAAGAGCGAGGTAGTAACTCAAAGGAGATCCTACAAGCTACCGTCAGAGGCTACAAATCGCGAGGCACTAATTAATGGTGGATTTTGCAAGCACTCTCAATAGCGTTGAGAAGCTCAACGCAAGCAACTACGGATCATGGAGCACGAGAATGCAATATTACTTTCTCGGCCAAGAATTATGGGATATCATCGGTAGATCAGACACCACACCACCAACAGATGCTGAAGCAGCAAAAGGTGGAAGGTCAAAGCTGGAAAGGCCATGTATGCTCTTACTATAACCATCGAGGATGAGTTCCTACAACGAATTAAGAATGCCAAGACACCTAAAGAAGCTTGGGACACATTGGCAACGATTTTTACAAAGAATAATGATGTGAGATTACAAAGGCTTGAAAATGAGCTTTTGTCAATCTCTCAACGGAATATGACAATTAGTCAATACTTCTCAAAGGTAAAATCTTTATCTGATGAAATATCAAAATTAGATCCAGAAAATGCTATCACAGAGACAAGAATGAGAAGAATCATTGTTCATGGTCTGAGGCCAGAGTACAAAGGCATAATTACAGCCACACGAGGGTGGGCCACAGAACCAACTTTATCTGAGTTGGAAAATCTGTTGGCAAATGAAGAAGATTTGGAGAAGCCATTATCAAGTCTTATTATAAAAGACGAAGATAAGGCGCTCTTCAGCAAAAGGCAAACCTATCAAAAAAGAGAAGCGAAGAGAAGCTCACGGCCAGGGCGAGACCAAGAGAATCAACATCAAAGAACTCAACGACAAAACAAGCAGGCGAAAGGCTTCAACAACCGGCAAATGCAGAAGTACTACAATTGTGGAAAGAAAGGACACTATGCGAGAGACTGCTGGTACAAGAAAGCTGAAGGTAATGTAGCTACTTCTACTCAAAATAAGAAAGATGAAGACAAAATTTGGGATTTCGAGACCTCTTATGCAATTGAAGAAACTAATCAACAAGAGGAGCTTGTCACCTGTCACTCTAACAAACAAGAGGAGATTGCGCTTGCAAGTATGAGTGAGAAATTGGTCGATTATGAACATGATTGGATCGTTGATTCAAGATGCTCCAATCACATGACTAGTGATGAGAAAAAGCTCATTAACATGAGTAAATACAAAGGCGGCCGAGTTGTGGTGACTGCAAATAATTCAAAAATGCCAATAACTCATATTGGCAAGACGGTGTTTGTGCCTCATCACAACTCAAGACAAGTGGAACTTCAAAATATCTACCATGTTCCAGGTATGAAGAAGAACTTATTATTTGTATTGCAACTAACAGATTCTGATAACTATGTCTTGTTTGGACCAAATGATGTAAAAGTATATAGAAACTTAAAAGTTACAAGCACACTAATCATGGAAGGGAGAAGATTAGAATCAATCTACGTCATGTCAGCTGAGATAACTTATGTTGAGAAAATGCGGAGTAATAAAGCAGCTGATCTATGGCATGCACGTCTTGGGCACGTGAGCTATAGCAAACTAAAAATCATGATGCAACAATCAAAATTAAAAGGTCTTCCCAAGCTTGAGATAAGAGGAGACACTATATGTGTTGGATGTCAATCTCGGAAAGCACGCCAACTTCCCTATGAAGGATCAAAGTATCAAGCGAAGGAGCCATTTGAGTTAGTACACTCAGACGTGTTTGGACCAGTAAAGCAGTCCTCCATCACCGGTTATCGTTACATGGTAACATTCATTGATGACTTCTCAAGGTACGTATGGATTTACTTCTTAAAAGAAAAATCTGAAGTATTTGAGAAGTTTAAAGAGTTCCAATATACTGTGGATAATGGTATTAGAAGAAAAATCAAATGTCTCTGTACGGACAATGGGGAAGAATACACATCACGAGAGTTCAATGAATATCTTAAAGAGAAGTTGATAAGACGACAACTAATTTGTCCAAATACGCCATAACAAAATGGAGTGGCTGAAAGAAAAAATAGACATCTGGCAGAGATATGCAGAAGTATGTTGCATAGTATGAATGTACCAGCAAGGTTTTAGGCAGAATGCATGAAGACTGTTGTCCACATCACCAACAGGCTGTCGCAGGCAAGATTAAGGTTCATCTCACCATTTGAGAAACTTAAAGAGATGATTCCTACCGTAAGCCACTTTCGAGTTTTTGGTTTTGTGTGCTATGTGTTCGTGCTAGATCATCTCCGCAGCAAGTCTGATAAGAAAGTTGTTCGCTATATCTTTGTTGGATTTGACTAACAAAGAAAAGGATGGAAGTGTTGTGACCCTACCATAAATCAGACATATATGTCAAGAAATGTGGTATTTGACGAAGCGTCATCTTGGTGGTCCAAAGAAGTCTCCCTGTCGAACTCAATAGCTCTTGAGCAAAAGCTGCAAGATAAGCTTAACAAAGTAGAACAAGGGAACAAGATAGAATCTAACCAGGAGGTATCTCCACAAAAGCAAAAGAAAAGCTTATGGCAAGCTGGAGTTTGTGAAACACCAAATGAGTTGCAAGAAGAAATCCAAGAAGAGTCACAATCACAACTGAGGAGATCTACACGACTGAAGCGTCCAAATACCAAGTACATAGATGCAACATTAACCGAGGTGGTTAACATCAAAGAGGCTACTACCTTTGAAGAAGCTTCAAATAGTAGGGATCGAAAAAATTCGACGAAGGTGGAGATCCTCAAAGGGTATGGATAGCATGATGCTTACAAGGTTTTAGGAATCGCTCATAACAGACGCAAAGAAAAAAATTAAGTTGGTGTTGAGGGGGAGTGTTAAGAATTCATCACCAACTTAATTATTTACTTGAGATAAATCAAGAAAAATCTAGAATATTCCGGAAGTGTAGAGAATTGAAGGAATATCTCTAGAATGAGTATTCTAGAAAGAATAGTCTAGAAATGTTCTAGAAAAAATAGTTCTAGAAAAAGATAATAAGGAATATTCTAGAATAAAGTAGTATGTATCTCTCTAGATTCTTCCATCACCTCCTATAAATAGAGGTGGTCCATTTGAGTTGTATGTAACCAAGAAACCAAGAAACAAAGTAAGTAACTAAAAAAAAAGAAAGCAACCAAACAAGTAACCAAGTAAGAAAGTAAGAGAGCAAACAAAAGTGAGTGCTCAAGTAAAGAGTGTTGCTGAAGCAAGCAACAAGTGTGATCAAGATTGTAAGACCGAAACGGGTCCTTACTTTGATATAATAAAATTCAAGTTGTGAGAAATCAATTGTGCCCGTCGTCTTCCAAACAAATAATATCCAACATGACTCACCAAATCTTCAACTCTTTGCTCCTTAGAAACCTATCCTCAAGAATAGAACTCAAATCTCTGAATCCTACATTTGATGAGAATGTAGGCAAAGTATGAGTTAGTACAAAAGTACTAAATATGATAGCTATCTTTTTGGCTTCGGCCAAACACTTTTTCTCGCTGGTCGAGCTTTCTAAAAAAAAGGGATGCAAGAACGTATTCTTTTATCTAAGTTTCTTCCCTGTGCATTAGCTCCCCCCATCGTAGATAGTTCAGCCACGCCTGGTGCCACAAAATGATTGAGAACTACGACGGGGTCAAAATGTATTTTCTTCTTTGTATTCAATAAGTATTGCATGACAGAATAATTCAAGGAAGGGCGGACTGCGAGAAGGGTCCCTTTAAGTAGATGACTCTTCGGGCGGTCGGAGCGGTCGTAATACCAGAGTAATCATTACCGCAAGGCATTGAGGGGGAGGTCATAAGTGTTTATACCGTAAAATCTATTTTCCCAGTAAGAAGTTCGTGAGGTGCCGCTGCAACTTGGATTATTGTAGAATAAGAGAAGCCGTCTTAGCAAATGACTTAACTTAAAAGACAGATACTGCCGCTGCGAGGTGAGGAAGTAACATGTATGGTTTTGCGGTGCACTCATTCCCGTTACGAGAATGAAATAACGCCCCAGCTTGACTCGAGACCAAAACTCCTTACAACTCGCACCAATCGCAGCACTAAGCGACCGGAGATTGATTGAAAAGGCAGGCCTAGCCGACCCTCTCCCTCCCTAACCGCCTATCTACTCGTGTTCGTAGCTCGGTCGGAGGTCAAGACTGTGGTTTGGCAAAAAAAAAAGTCGTATGTATCAAGTGATACGTGAATTGCTCGGTTCATACATGCATTGATCTAGTTGAAGAACCTGCTCCAGAGCGACTACTCCGCCTAGCCTATCTTCCTGCCCGCCTTCGGTTCTCTATGCTCGGTTCCACAATCAATCCCAGATCCATCTATTTGAGGGAGGTCCAATTCCGCGCTCTTCTAATTGCTTAGAAGTAGAAGGGTTCAAGAACCTTTTTAAATCTAGGGCTCATCGAAACCCTATTCTCAACCAATTCAGTTGTGCCAGTCTTGGTCTAACATTTTGTTATGAGTTAGCTGGACAAAGATGGATTGAAGGTCAGATAGATTTGAGTTCAAGTGGCACAACACCTTTGATCGACCATATGGCTTATTCTACCCTTATCGAATTCATTATATTGACATCATAAGAGCATAATAACATAAGGGTTAGTTAACATAAGACATAATTCATAAACATAAGAAATACTTCACAAAATATCAACTATAAGCATAAGAGATAATATCATAATCATAAGCAAAATCTCCAACATAAGCATCATATAAGCATTATTCAACCCTTAGTCCTTCATATCATAAGAGAACCATTTCAAGTAACCTTAAAGCATACTTGTGCAAGGCATGGACAAGACCCCATAATCCCATCCAAGCTAAGTATCTCTTTTGGTCATCATAAACATAGTCCATATACATAGTCAAGTTTTAGACTTTCATAAGTAGCTTCAAGTCATACTTGTGCAATGTATGAGTAAGACCCCATAATTCCAATCATATTAAGTACCAGCTTAGGCCATCATACATACTTACCATCTTAGGATCTCATCCTTAGTTTAATTCTCATAACCAAGGGAATCTCCCATCTTTAGTCAATCATAACAAGGAAGGCAACTATAGCACAATCCTATCTAAACATACATCATATAAGAGAACACTTTCTTGAATAACCTTAATTTATACTTGTGCAATGTATGATTAAGACCACATAATCCTACCCATGCTAAGTATCACTTTTAGGTCCTCGTACTCATACTTCTTGATTTGGAAACCCATCCCTCTCTTTAAGACATTGGAACTCTAGGAGATACTTCTTTAAGTACATCTTAGCCCCTCTTCTTTACTTTTGAACACTATGAGATACTTTCTTAAGCATATCTAAGTTCATTATTAACTTGAAACACTTTGAGATACTTCCTTGAAATATGTCTTAGTTCCATATTAATCTTGTACTAATTGGGAAAATAGCCTTAACCGACATGGGACCACATAAGATTTCACATGATCCCTTCCGATGTTACCCACACCGAGAAGGGTTGGTCTACTTGCCTAGGGTAGAACTAGTTTGTTAGCTTAGTTGGACCCACTAGCTAAATTTCTTATAAGGCATGTAGTTATGGGATAACGAGATTATACTAGGAAACCCGGACTCAACTTGTGAGGAACTCCATCTCATGAGATATACTTTAAGGAAAACCCAGACTTTTCTTGTGAGAGTTCCCATCTTGGAAATCGGACTCAACTAGGTAAAAACTTCCATCTCATTATAATAACCACTCGGTGCTAGGCATACATCCCACAAGATAGTTTATTAAGTTCTTACTTGATTCATGACTCTTGGAGGGATGTCCTTGACAACCAATCCAAGATTGTAGTGATTCTATCACTTTATGCATTTAAACACTCTTAATTCAACATATTAGCTTTACTCTCAAAGACCTAACAATCAATACTCATGACTACTAGCCTTACCCACAAAGCTTTACTTCTTACCATCATCTTTCATACCTAGATTTCAAGGCATTCTAATCACATTCTTCATTATTAAGTGATTCTAGTCATAATCCATCATAATGGTTCGACATCAAGCTTTACTAGTCATGATCCATCATATATACTATAATCTTATTCAATTCATGTTTACAAGCTTTCATTCATGAATAATTGCTATACAAGTCATCAATTCTAGAAGATCATCTATGAATCCTCAATTTCACTTTCATGGCACAAATCCACAAGATATCAATTTCATCAATTAAACTAGGGTTAGCCATGGAAAACATATAATATCGTCATAATAACATAATTCAATGCTAAATCAATCATAAACAAGTATTATCCACTAAATTGGAATCATACTCAACACTACCCACAATATATGAAGAAACCCTAGCTAGAATTAGGGTTTTTTTTCTTCACAATTGGGGGAAATCTAGGGGGATCCATGGATGGAATAATCCAAGGATGAATAAGCTATCATATATTTATAATAAAACCCTCACAAAGCTTGCATCAATGGAGGAATTTGCCCTAGTTTCTTCTCTTCTTCTTCTTTACTTCTAGAGAGAGAATTTCTTGAGGGAATTTGGGTTCTTTGGTGAATCTAAAATAATGATTCTGGAATCATCTAATTAATGGTCTATTAGCTTTATATAGGTGTCCTAATTACTAATAAACTGACCCCACTTAACCACTAACTAATTCTAGAATATTCCTTAAGTCCCTAACTTAAACAACTTAACACCAAAACTGTCCCAACTCACGAGACCCCGACCCACGGACCGTGAGTGGGTCTACGGACCATATTGTTCCTTCGTGGGTGGGGTACTGGGGGTCTACTTTAAGGGTCTTGACCCACGAACCCTTCCCACGGGGCGTGAGTCCCAACCGTAGGTGTCCCCTTTTTGGGCAGTTTCTAGGGACCGTTTTGGGTCCCCCTCAAGGACCCTTGGGAGGTCCTTGGGAGGTCGTACCTTGACGCCCTAATCCTAAAACCTTCACTCTAAGTACGAGAAGTTATATTTACGATTCTAACCCTTACGTCAAACTCTAAAACCTTCACGTAAAGCTCTAGTTTAGTCTACTAGTTTCCGGAATGTTACACCCACCTCATTTTTTTAAAGTTACTTAAATTATAAAACTTGTAACACTCGTAATTTTATCATAGCATATTTACTTCATCTCTTTTAGTTCTAATAGTAGGTCTGCCTATTTCATACGAGAGTCAATTGTCACGGCTTAAATATCAGGTCGTGTGGAGACATACTCTAACAACTAGATAGAAGAATTCTAACCACTCAATTTTAAACTGATAATGCAGCAATAAACAAAATTATATTATATCGCCTTATTTTAAATAATAGATTACCCTCAGTCTTGATTAAAATAGAATGTTTTTTAAAAATACAACAGAAAAACCTTCCCAAGAAATTTGTCTAAATAGGTACAAGAGCATCTAAGATAATACAAAATCTAAAAATAAGACACAACACCCACTGTACGGAGAAGGAGGTGTATAATCTATGAAAGATCATCGTTTTCACCTAAGAAACACGATTGATCCTACAACCAGACAATATCAAGTGGCATAGCAAAAATTGTATTAGTAGAAATAATACATATTGGTAGACATCATCAATCGACCCGAACATACCACATAATACCATGTAAATAATCAAAAGAACATATAACTTGAAACTATACATCTCCGACCCTTTAACCATATCCCTTACTACCAGGTAATGCTACCTCTAAATTCATACACTATATCTCAAGCCTCTCTAACTCATTTCGCTGCAAACTCTACCATTATGAGTCATTTCATCCTCCTATCCGGTCATAACTAACCCCTTTATCATATGCAAACTTTCTGAACCTGCCCATCTTACCAAACACTAGAATTACCTTACTAATTCCCTTTCTGAATTCAAACCTACCAACTATCTTTGTTAATCAATTTGCTACCTCTTCTAAGATATCCTACCAACACTCTAGTCCTTGACCCTTAACCAATGTAGTGGACCGTCTGCAAAACTCTGACTTATCCCCCATTGACTTAACCCATACATGATTCAACACACCCCTAAAGTAACTTGGACCATCCAATGATACCTATGACATTATTTACGGTGTTTAACATTAAATTCTGGTTCACCCAAGAACCATTCCAGCAATTAAACACCCCAACTTGAACGTTCATAGACAAACATATTAAGAATATATCATAATGAATATATATGGTTCACTCATGGAATTAACACATTAAAGAACAATTAAACATATACAGGCGTGATATCGAGTCAACCAATATAAAATATGTAACATGCATAGTACCCAAGCCAACCGAAATCACACGCATCATACAAACACAACCATAATGAATGCAGCCATACATGTAAGACCACAAAATGTTAAGACAAGTTCATTGTATTAGATTAACCATAAGATAGTCTTTTACATTCATCCATTTTTACTTTCTTACCACATAATTGTACAAGCAATATTGAAAATATAATTAACATGCCCACAAACGTAAATAAGGGAACGACTCAACCATCACCTACCATTACCAAGCTTGATCCCACTTCAAAATCCGATTACTCAATGATTTACAATAATAGAGTAACACCACCATTAGTCATAAGATCAACATTACGTACTACAATAGTATATCACCCTAAATTAGAAAATACCAATACATTTTAGCCATTCAGACTTTGTGCCTGAAGGCCTAAGTATGAAATCTCCCGCCAATCTACACATATTATGTATTAAAAAATAGGTCTAACTACTCATTTAATCCTAGCATATTTGAATACCAAAAAGCTATTGCAGAATTCTGAATGTGAACTTCTGGCTACGTGGGATGAATCCTAATACAAGTAGACCTGAAATTCAGGGGGTTTTACCCTCTTCATGCTAGAACCTTCCCTCTTCATTGTTTTCAAGACAAGAGTAGCATGAGGGGGTTTTTGGGGTAACGTCACCCTTTTCAACTGAAGAGGAAGAGTAAAATTATAAAATTTATGTTTTCTAGTTTCTGATCTCGTCAATCCCACTATAACGATCCAATAGCCGCTATAGCGGGGTGACATCACCCCAAATCAGTTTCAAATTCTAAAAACGTCGTGATGACTCAAAAAATAATCGGTTAATTCAATTTTAGAAGAATTTTAAGAAAATAAGAATTTTAAAAGGAGTCGCCACCTAATTTTAGAAAACCTAGGAAACCAATTAATTAATCTACGAAACCATGAGATTCTAGGTAAGGGGTTCAAGTTATTTCGAAGGGAAGGGGTTAGGCATCCTTCGAAATCCACAAATGTGGGTCCCGACTGAATTCATTTTTTTCAAATTGAGGATGAGGATAAAATAATGTGTAAATATAATAAACATGCAATATACACAAGTAATATGATAAAACAATAATATAGAATCGGCCTAAATTTGCCTATCGTCAATAATATACAATATAAATAGGAGTATAATTCGAATCTAATTCGAATAACTTCAATAGGAAGCACCTCCGGATACCTGTAAAGACACTTAGTAAAAGTGTTAGTTATAAATAAAAATTAATAAAAATAAATGAATCAAATATTAATTTAAAAATAAAAATCCGTCTTATTAACATGGGAGGCCTTGGAAATCGATGGTAATTTCTTCATCGGCCATATTAACTTACAAAAAATATAAATTTAAACTAAATTTCGTCTTTTTAAAATGGAGAGGCCTCCAAAACCGGCGGAGAGATTTTTTCATTAACCAATTTTAATGTATGACTAATGTAAAGGCTAACATGTTAAAATAATCAAAATGACACCATGACAATTAATGTCTAATGAGGCAAAGTAACAAACTATAGATTCAATTAAATTTTAAAAAAAATGCACTGTGACAATGTATCAGTAGTGATATTAGCAGGAAGTAATATATAGTTGGGAAGAATATGAAAATAATAAAATCAATATTGATGAGAATAATATCAAATTTACCGGACACCGAAAACTCAACAACTCATTAAAATATCAATTCACGAATAATAATAAGCATAATAATTAAACTAAACAACAATAAAAGAGGAAAAAACAATTTACAACAATAATATTTATTAATAAAGTAAATCAACAGAAAAGAAAGAGTAATGCACCGATAATCAACAAATGTAGATAATAATTAATACTCCATAAAAATGGTCAACCCATATTAAAAGTAACAGTTAAAACAATAAACAAATGACTACAAAACCCAAATTACTAATGGAATACATTTTTTTTTTAAAAGAAAAAAATATTAGATGTCTTTGACAAACAAATAAAAAATATTAAACTTAAACATAACAATCAATAGAGACAATGGCATCTAAAACAGAATATCAACAATAACACACCACCACAATTATATATGAAGGAATAAAGTAGATCTGTAAATCAAAAAATAAAATAAATGAATAAAGAGGGGATAGATTTGTATCACCGTTTGGAGCTCACCCGACTTAACGTTACAGCAGATGGTCGTTCACCGGAGTTGGAGTTCGGTTGTTCGAGTTTTGTTTGCTGTCCGGAGTTCATCTGCAAAAACAAAAACAAAAAAAAATTAAGGGGGGAGGGGAAGGGAAGAAGAAGAGCAGTGGGTCTTTGGGTGGTGGTTTTTCAGTGGTTTTGGGGATGTTTGCGTCGATTTTTTTTTAGGGGGGGGGGCTGCTGGTCGCTGTTTACGTTGGTCAGTGAGAACGAGTGAGGTTTAATTTCTAGTGTGATTTTCTGGTCGTTTGGTTGCTGTTGTTCGTTGTTGGCCAGCCATTGGCAGCATTGGTGTTATTTCTCGTCGGCAGTGAGAAGAAAAATGGAGGAGGTACTGGAAGATGGTGGTAGGCTGTCCACCAGAGCTTATGGGCTGCTCTGTAGGCAGTAACAGAGGAAAAGGAAGAAAAGCACAAATGGATTTTTGTGGGTTGGTTGGGTGGTGGCTATGAGAGCATATAGGAGGAGAGAAAATTAGGGTTCTTTCCTCTAACCTAAATATTTTCCACCATTCTTGACCTAATAGACAAACTATTCTTTATATAGAGAGTTGAAAATTATAATATCACTATTTTAAAATTGTGGGTCAAAATCACCGGTCAATAAAATATTTGTGTATGAAATATTTTCTATATCAGAATGAATTTTTGGATTGTGCAAAATATCAAAATGAATATTAACAAATGTAACAGATAAAAATGAATATTAAAAAAAATATAATGAACGTAACTAATGACATGTAAAAATGTAATTATAAAATTAACTGATAAAATATCTTCAATTTTGATAAATAAGGATAGTTATCGATAAATTTATTTAAAATTATAAAAAAAAATAATTTTGAACTATTAAATAAATAAAACTTAAAAGTTACGAATTTTGAAAATGTTAGGCCAAAATTGGGTGTCAACAGCTGTCCCTTTTGTTGGATATGATTGATGAAAGAAATCGTGGACAACGAAAATTGACAAACCCGATTTTGGTCGAACACATGACCTATATATAAAAGTGTGGTTGAAATGTGGTGGGAGTCGATCCTGGACTTGCCTCCAAAAGGTTTCACGCTGTGTTGCGTCCTTGTTGAAATAGTCCGCACCTGTGGCTCAACTGATAATGCATCCTCTTGGATGTTCTCAAAAAAAAACAAAGATGAAACTCATCAATAGAGACAAAATTATAGGAAAAAAAAGTAGCATCTCTTACAGTACGACAAATGAAAATGATCCATTGGTAGGATAAAAATGCATGTCAATCGGTAGGATAAATGAAAAAAGATGATCCATCGGTAGGATAAATGAAAAAAGATGATCCATCGTTAGGATTTTGAATGTTAGTCCATCGGTAGGATGAATGAAAAAAGATGATCTGTCGGTAGGATTTTGAATGTATGTCCATTGGTAGGACGAATTAAAATATATGATCCATCGATAGGATTTGGAATGTATGTCCATCTGTAGGACGAATGAAAAAACATGATTCATTGATAGGATTTTAAATATATGTCCATTGGTAGGACGAATGAAAAAAGATGATCCATCTGTAGGATTTTGAATGTATGTCCATCGGTAGGACGAATGAAAAAAGATAATCCAT
>JAJOOD010006853.1:0-18675 GCA_029582525.1 Solanum tacnaense
AATCCAACAATCATATATAAAGGCTAATTTTACACAAGTGTTAACAAATACGAAACAAAAATTTAATGGAGGGGATCTCATCTCCTTTTTAGTCAATTCGAATTCCACAAAAGAAAGAAATGTGTTATATCATCTAAATTAGATTGAAAAGAAGTGGATAAAGCTAAACAAAAGATGATGGAATCTTGATCGGAAAATTATGTCATATTAACCTGTTATGTACATAATATATACCAAGAGAGAATATGGATTGTATATGCAAAAGACAAAAATTTATATAATGAAAGTATCAAAAATAATTATTATTTAAGCAACAAAATAATCAGTTGAAGATCATGTTGCCCTTGATACAAAAAATGTGCTTTGTAATATAATCTTGTTCTTGAAGGGTACACATCTTGATGGAAAAATAATTAATTGAAAAATTATGTAAGCAACAATAAGTACATCTATATATTTGTATATTATTGAAACTTCCACTTTTTTAAATTTTAATCTGGCCAACTCTTGATGAATCTCCCACCACCATTGAACTTTCTTCTTCATTTTGATGACTGGTAGCAAATTATTTTTTGATCATCTCCTTTGACGAATCTTACACCGCCTTCAAACTTTCTTCTTCATCTTGATAAATTTTTGTTTGGCTATTGTAACACAAGAAGAAATTCTAAAAAATATATCTATAATCTTCATAAAAGCTGGAAAAAAAATACTAACAATATGAAGTTGGAGAAAATAGAAATGAACATGCAACAACACCATAGAGGATTGTTATTTATAGATTATTTAAATCATAAAAGTTAAGTAGAAGGAAGTTGAGGAGACATGTTATTTAATTAGAGAATTCAAATAGGTGGAGGTTTTTTTGTAACTTTCATATGATATAATTATATGTAATGAATATGATTGAATTTTTTACTTATTTAATAAATTGATTAATGGAAAAAAAAAATGAATGAAAAAACTCAAAAAAGGAGAAAAAAGATAAATAGGTTTCTAGGCCATTGAGAGGTGCCACATCACCTTGTTTATATCTAGCTTTATTATATATATAGATAGATTATATAAATAAATATGTGACAATAGATAAGAAAAAAAAATTAAGAAAACAATTTCATTAGAGAAGGAATAAGATAAGAAAATGTACTACTACTTATTTTCAGGAATAACAACAGCTTCTTGGGTCTTTTGCCTTTTCGATAGGACTAAATATGACTTCATACATGTAAATTGTAGTAATAACTAAATTAATTGATGAAATTTAGGGGAAGAATTAAATATTTGCAACCATAAAATGAGCTTCACATATTGTTGCCTCTTCATTTGCGGTATACTGTAACGTACATATACATAAAATAATAAAGGAATTAATGGAAGAATTTAAAGGGAAATGATCAATAGAGGGTATTTATTTAATTTAATCAATATATTAAGATGATAATAGAGAAAAAGGTAAAAAAAATGACAAAATATAAATACAAATGCTAGCCTAAGAGGGGTGCCACATCAGCACTCTCATATCCAGCTTTATATAGATATATAGATTTATTAATCAGAATAAATTAATTTTTATTTATTTATTAAAAACTTGACTTCAAAATAACAGTAAAAATATAATGATAAATTAACATAGTTTTTTACGAGAAATCTAAAATGATAACATACAAATATATAGATTCGACATCTTAAAATCAAGTTAATGTTGGCATGACTTTATGATATAGATTCTGTATTTTCTTTTATATTATATTGAAATAGTTTGGACTTTTCGCATTTTTTTTATATTTGTTTTTATGTTGATAATATTTACATATACTATCCTTATCAGAGTGTATTGCGGGCGGGATGTCGGCATACTAAAATTTGTCCATGTTTTTAAAGGCTTATTCGAACCGAAATTAGGATTTAAAATTTGTATTTTTTTATTTAAAAAAAAAATATTAATGGTTCGCTAGTTTCTTTTTCGGTCTCGTATGGGGAGTAAGAGAGGAGCCCGATCGTGGTGCCCCCCCCCCCCGCGAGACTGTCTGAATTTCACGAGTGAATTGAAATTAGTATTATTCTATAATAATAATAATGATGATGATGATGATGATGATGATGATGATAATAATGGGAAAAGGGTCAAAAATATCTCTCAACTTTGTTTTATTGGTTGACTATACAACTACCGTTAAAATAAAGTTAGTTTTACCCCTACCATCTGCAAACTTATCATTTGTACCCTCCAAACTAACGATTCCCAAATCAATCTCAAATTCTCAATTTCGACCCGAATTACCCATTTAAAACTCATTTAGAATGAAATTCTTTTTTAATCCAACCCATATAAAATCCACCACCATTATAAACAAAATCGAATTTAACTTTCAATTATCTCAATCTTGTTGAGTCCACCAAAACAAAAAAGAATGGATTTCCCCTTGTCATTAAATGGGTTATGGGTCAGATTTAATTGATAATGAGTTTTAAATGGATAATTCGGGTCGAAATTGGGAATTCGAGATTGATTTGGGGCAAACCGTTAGTTTGGAGGGTACAAATGACAAGTTTGCAGACGGTAGGGGTAAAACTAACTTCGTTTCAACGGCAAGGTCATAGTCAACCAATAAAACAAAGTTGAGGGGTATTTTTAACCCTTTTTCCAATAATAATTAATGCATATTTTAAAAATTATGAAAAATATCAAATATAAATTAAAATTATTAAACTAAAAGATAACACACTATAAAGGGAGGGGGGTGGGTGGGTGGGGGTGATCTTCTTAATCAACGAAGAACACTTATTTTTGAGATATTCTCTCATCCAATTGATTGACTAGAATTAATAATTTTTTTCGCTTAGTTTAAGATAAGAGTACTCATGGTATTAAAGTGGAAAGCTAATCATCTTGTTTGATGTGGGACGCTTTGATTTGATACGATGTTTAAGAATTTTTTAAAAAAATTTGTGGTTTAAAATAATTCTTAAAATATTGATGTGATCGTAAATCATTATGTTAAAGGAAATGAAATTTTTTAAAGTTAAATTATTTCCAAGTCTAGTAAGGTAAGGTCAAAATTGACATTCTTTTTGGTATAAACGGAAAAAGAAAGGGTACTTTATTAAATGAGATGGAGGGAGTAACTTTTTAGAAGTGGATTAATTATAGTGGGGTGAAAAATAATCATTCACTATAATTAGAAATCTCGGGTTCGAATTCTAATTAATCGTCATCAAAGTTGTCAATCTAACTACATCATTGAACGGAGATTAATTTAACCAATTATGATGCATTACGCTCTCTTCTCAGTTCTTTGTCAAAAACAAAGAATTATTTGTATCTACTATCTAGGATAGTGATATACCTAGTTTACCTGGCTAGACTAAGAAACCAGAAGAGAGCGTAATGCTTAGATCCGTAATTGGTTAAATCTATATATTCCTGCTCAATAATATAGGCATCACATTTGTCAAGGAGTATTTATCTCTAATATAAAACTTTTCCAACAAAAATATAAATTTAGTCGTATTTCAATACAAATACTAAATATCGAGATGGAAAAGAAATCCCCCACTCTTGTTGCAATTTAATAACGACATTGATATTTCAATACATAATGTCCCTGTGATTTGGGCAACAAACCATACGTACTTCACGTGCTTAACACCAAAAATACTGATGAAGCACGTGAAATTAGACCACCTGTCTAATCAATTTTTTTTTTTATCAATCTTCGGTTAAAATTAAATTCACGCATCACAATATCTATTTTTAGAACTATCATTTGCTTTCCTTCACAACGTTTGCCTTTGTAATACCATTAATTTCATTCATAACGTTCGATTCCATAACACCTTTAATTTCATTTATAACGCTCAACTTTCTAATGACTGATTAAAGGTGAATGAATATCCATAATTATGACATATCACATTAATTATTAACTAACTACCCCATTTTTGACATGTCGTTGTCATTTCTATTCTTAGAAATCGTGTACTAATATAGAAATATCCTTTTCATTTTTCTTGAAGGTTTTGAATATTCTAGAGGTATATTATCGTTGATTTCAGTAAAAAGGTTAATTTAACAAAATGGGTTGTTGTCTTGTTCAAATTAAATTACTTGGGCTAAAATATATTAAAATGGGGGTTGTATCAATTCAATCCGTTCAATTTTTACTAATATCTTGTTTGAATGGTTGTTATTTGTTGTATTGTGTTGTATTGTTAGTTTAAATATAATATTTGTTTTGATTGTTATTTAAATTTTAGTGTATCTATCGTTTAAATCCATCGTTAATTAGTTAATATTCAAATTATGGATGTGTGACACTATGTAACGATGAAGAACGATACAATCTATTTAAACATTGCATTCATTAAAATAAACAGTACAATATAATATGATATATTATGAAACAATACGTAACAATCATCCACACAAAGTGTAAGCTTTAATTGTCTTATTTGTTCTTTATACTATTTTTAGTACTTAAAAAATTATATTTTTTTAATTATGTCTATATATAACATTTCAAATAAAAAAATTATCACGAGTCTATTTATACCACATATCAGCCCATTTTTTGTTGAGGGGAATCGAGTAATCTAAGCTAATAAGTGATCATGTCAATAGTCCACTCAAATTTAAATAACATAAATCGACTATATTTTCATAAGCTAATTTTATTATGTTAATTATACGGTCCATTATTCAGACTATAAATTCATTTGGGGTGGTGGGGCTCCATTTAAGATAATTGAAATGAGCCTAATTTTATACACGTGATTTTACTACTAAGTCGGCAAATTTGACGTATTGTTAATTGTATACAACAAATTCTAACCTTAAAGAGATGCCATTCAAGTTGAAGTTGATCAAATATATATTTTATTTATTAAAATTATAAATTATTGAAGAACGTAATAGATATCACAATTTAAAAAATTAAAGTAGAGTAACATGTATTACACGGATAAAGAAGGACCATTTCCCCTTAATTTACCCTTCACATCTCCACTCCCCTCAACACTTAATTACAATGCGCGAAAGTCCAAATAGCAAATTAGTTTAATAGACCTTCCTCTGAAAAATTGAATTAGTATCACGTGTTAAATAATCATAAATTATAGAAAAATATAGTAGGCACCGCAGTTCCAACAAGTAGAGTAGGGATAGAAGAATGTAGTAGGCCTACATTGCAATTTCAAAAAGTAGAGTTGGGAAACATGTATTACACAAATAAAGAAGGATCATTGCCCCTTAAGTCACCCTTCACATCCTCACTCCCTTTAACACTTAATTACGATGCATGAAAATTCAAGTAGCAACCTATTTTCATAGGCCTTCCTCTAAAAATTTGTTATCACGTATCAGATAAATCATAAGTTATAGAAGAATGTATCATAGTTCGTAGGCATTGCAATTCCAAAAAGTAGAGCAGAGGAACATGTATTACATTACACACATAAAGAAGGACCATTTCCCCTTACTTTACCCTTCACATCCTCACTCCCCTCCATAATTAATTACGATGCGCGAAAGTCCAAGTAGCAAGCTACTTTAATAGACCTTCCTCTTAAAAAATTGAATTTCACGTGTCAAATAGATCATAAATTATATATAGAAGAATGTAATGTAGTAGGCATCACAATTCCAAAAAGTAGAGTAGAGGAATATGTATTACATTACACACATAAAGAAGGACCATTGCCCCTTAATTCACCCTTCACAACCCCACTCCACTCAATTCGTAATTATGATGCGTGGAAGTTCAAGTAGCAAGCTACTTTAATGGACCTTCCTCTAAAAAAATTGAATTTCATATGTCAAATAATTCATAAATTATAGAAGAATGCAACATAGTAGGCATCACAATTCCAAAAAATAGAGTAGAAGAACATGTATTACACACATAAAGAAGGATCATTGCCCCTTAATTCACCCTTCACATCCCCAGTACTCCCCTCAATACGTAATTACGACGCACGAAAGTCCAAGTAACAGTCTACTTTAATGGATCTTCCTCTAAAAAAAAATGAATTACATGTGTCAAATAAATTATAAATTATAAATTATAGAAGAAATAGTAAGCATCACGATTCCAAGAAGTAGAGTAGAGTAACAGTATTAACCACATAAAGAAGGACCATTGCCCCTTAATTCACCTTTCACATCCCTACTGCCATCAATACTTAATTACAATGCGCGAAAATCCAAGTAGCAAACTAGAGTACTTTAATAGACCTTCATATGAAAAAATTGAATTAATATCATGCAAGCTATTAATTTACGTATCAGAAAAATAATAAATTACAAGCCAAATTAATATATACATTGTCCATTCTAAGAACTTCGTTGAATTTTTTATTTACTTTATAAAAAAAAATTAAATTTGCCTTGAGGTGACAAGGAATTTGATAGTCCCCTATCAAGTAAATTAATTATCAAAAGGTGAATATATGAAGAAGGGGATGTATAACCTAACCTCCAAACATTGAAGAGAGTTAAACAAAGAACTTTATTGAATTATTAGAGGGAACATGTATCACACATAGAAAAAGACCTTACCCCACCCCACCCAACCCCAACTATAAAGAAAAATTAAACCACAAATTTCCAAATGTGTCATTTATCATCCTATAAATATGAATCTTAGCCTTCCCTAGTCCAAAACAAGCTCAACACCAACTTCTCTAATGGCCCCAACTTGCAACAAAAACCAAATGCATAGCCAAAATGGTAACCAATTTCCACCAGAAGTAGTAGTTGTTGTGGTTCCATTTCCAGCACAAGGCCACTTAAACCAACTTCTTCATTTTTCTCGTCTGATTTCATCGTACAATATACCAGTCCATTATATTACCACCACAACTCATACTCGTCAGGTCAATTTTCGAGCTCATGGTTTTAAATCAACAAACAATATTCATTTTCACGAATTTCCAACCCCTATTTTCAACTCTCCTACACCTACTAACAATCCGAATCCATCACTCAAATTCCCTTCACATCTTCAACCTTCCTCTCAAATTTCCACAAACCTAAGAAACCCCATTGCAAAGATTTTACATTCTCTCTCACATAAAACGCGAAGAATTGTTATCATCCACGATTCCTTAATGGGGTCCGTTGTTCAAGATTATCGCGATATTCCAAATGCAGAAGCCTACACTTTCCATAGTGTTTCGGCTTTCACAATATTTTTGTACGTGTGGGAAAGTATGGGGAGGTCTTCTTCTATCGACATTGATATGATAAAAGACCTCCCATCAAATGATGGTTGCTTCACCCCTGAATTTACTAAATTTGTTCGATCCGAACATGAGTATAGTAAATTTAATTCGGGAAAGATTTATAACACGTCAAGAGTCATAGAAGGTCCTTTTCTTGATTTACTATCTAAGGAACAAATCAATAAAGGCAAAAAACAGTGGGCTCTTGGTCCATTTAACCCTATTACAATCTTAGGGCCCCCTCAACAAAGACACAATTCATTAATTTGGCTAGACAAACAAGTACCTAAGTCAGTAATTTTTGTGTCATTTGGAACCACAACTTCATTTTCTTATGAACAAATCAAGGAAATTGCAATAGGGTTGGAACAAAGTCAACAAAAATTCATTTGGGTATTGAGAGACGCGGATAAAGAGAATGTTTTCTCACAAGATTTCACTAAAAAGATCGAACTGCCAAAAGGGTTTGAGGACAGAGTGAAAGAAAGGGGGATAGTGGTAAGAGATTGGGCCCCACAACTAGAAATCTTGGCCCATAATTCGACTGGTGGATTTTTGAGTCACTGTGGTTGGAATTCATGCATGGAGAGTATTTCAATGGGAGTTCCTTTAGTCGCATGGCCAATGCATTCGGATCAACCTAGGAACACGGTGTTGATAACGAAAATACTAGAAGTCGGGTTGGTCATTAAGGATTGGGCTCAACGAGACGAGTTGGTAACGTTCGATAGAATCGAAAAGGTTGTGAGGATTTTAATGGCATCAAAAGAAGGAGAAGAAATGAGGAAAAGAGCAAAAGAGTTGAGTTTTGGTGTGAAGAATGCTGTGGGAGAAAATGGTGTCACAAAAAATGAATTTGATGCTTTCATTGCTCATATTACTAGAGCAATTTGATATCGTCCGACATATTTTTATGATCAGTAATATATGCAGTATTTTTTATAAGTCATATTTGATAAGGTAATCAATAAATGATTATGTTACTATATATAGTGCCATGCAATGTAATTTTTAAATTTATATCAAATATTTTTATTTTGCTTATTACTTTTTAAAATATATACGCATGTATACATAGTATAATATTGTCGTTTCAATCTTGTTTGTCTTAATTTGATTAGGCATGAAATGTAAGAAAATAAAGAACGTTTTTAAATGTTGTGATATTAAACGTATAATGTATCGAAATATCTTTTAATTTTGTTATCTTAATTAAATATGCTACATAGAATGCTTAGATTAAAGAGTTATCAAATAATTGAAAAAGAGACGATCAGACTAAAAAAAGTAAGACTAATAATTGAAACGATAAAATATTTTGACGAAGTAATGTCTCTGATATATCACGGGCTTCAATACACAATAAGCATGTTTGCATGTGACGAGATCCAAACTAAACGGATCATTTGTCAGTGGGTTAACTCTAATTTATTGTTAATAATGTAATTAATTAAGGCCAACAATATTTTAAACTTTTTGTTGGATAAATAATGAGAATTTTTTTTTTGTTTGCTTTCATGGATTTGAAATTTTAGATCCTTAAAATAATCTCGAATAAGCAATTTTAAAATATAATAATGCCAACTTTAGAACTTTAATTTCTAAATTTTAATCTAATGCATAGATGTTTTTGTTAAACATATTTGTGAGTAGATATTCAAAATATATAGAGATAAAAAGATTTCTTTTATGAAACACATGGGCAACTTGATTTGATGGTTTATCTCCCGCTTCCGTGGTAGGCGGCTAGGCCGTCTTAACTACGAGACCACTAAAGCTAGGGTTGTTCATGATTATGGTTAAAAAAATAAATTGAATTGCAATTTGAATCAAGTCGATTAAAAATATCGATATTTTGTTTGATTTGATTAGGTTTGGTTTTGAATTTTGAAAACCGATACTACTTGGTTTGGTTTTGATTTTACTACAAAAACAACTGCAAAAATAATCAAACCGAACAGATAGATTAGATGTATAAATTTTATAATTATTTATATATTATTCATAAATAAAATATAAAAATTTTATTAAATTTTAAGTAACTTAAGTTTTTAACTTTATCATTTTCTCAAGCACAACACTTAAATTTTAGCCCAACAATTACAATCCTAAATCCAAATCCATCAAAATTTATTACTTTAGTCTTTACCTACCATATCTTTCATAAGAAAGTCACATTTTTCCTTAATTGAATCACTTTGTTTGTGTAATGATAACTCTAGTATTGCTTGATTGAACCAACAATAGCTTTTCTGTGGATTGTTCATGTACTAGTTGATGTTTGTGTCTTTCAAGATACGTATGTCCTTAAAAATTTATTATTTTCAAATCGAAAAAATCAGAAAAACTGAACCAAACCGAATCAAACCATCAATAACCAAACTGACAGTTTATTTTTTTCGTTTGGTTTGGTTTGATTTTAGAAATTTAAATAATCCACTTGATTAATTTGATTTTGATTTTAACCAATAACCGATCTAAACCCAACCACAAACACCCCTAATTAAAGCCATAGCTTGGGGGCCACATTTTTGGGGGGCCCCAATTATTAGAAAAAATTATATGTACTTTAATTTATTTTATTTTTTAAAAAAAAACATGTAATAAGTATAAAAAAAAAAAACAAAATGACAGTTTTCCCACTTTTCCAAGGGAATGGAACATCTTTTGGAAATAATTTCCTTAAGTGAATATTGTGTTTCCTCATTTATCTCTTAAAAATTTGACCCTATATTATTATTTATCTTATACTTATCTTTTTTATTGTCTATTTTATTATTTTTATTCTCAATATTAATCTCTCTGCTACAATTTTTTTTTATTTACGGTTGCTTGCAAGTTTCAAAAGAACAAAATTTGCTTTAGAGTGTCTTCTTCAAAATCTTGAGAAGTGCAACAAACAATCATTATATTGAAGGAACGCAACACTATTTCGATATTGTTATATCAATTTATCAATTTGTGACCCATGTTTTTATTATTCTAACTTTATTTTATAATTTTTCTTTAAATTTTGTTATTGTTGATATTCTTAGCTCATATATATATTCTTGTTTTAGTTATTATTAAAATTTATTCAATTTAAATATGTTAACTAGAAAATATGATTCCGATTTTACAAAAAGGGAGAAAAAGAGAAAACTTGAAGAATTAAATATATTAAATTTTTCAAAAGTAAAATTAATAAATTCTTATCTAAGATCAACAATGTCTCAAGAGAGATTGAATGAATTAGTTATATTATCAATTGAAAATGAATTACTAAAACAAATCGATTACAAAACAGTGATTAATGACTTCGCATCTAAAAAAGGTTAGAAAAGTAGATTTTAAATATAAGTATATATTACCATTTTTTAATATTTTAAGACTAACTTTTTTGAATTTAAAATTTTAGCTTAGAGGACAATAATGTTTCATGTGATTAGACCCCTACCTTGTAAAAGCCAAAAGACAACAAAGGCTGTTTTAAAAAGGTTTTTTATACACTTAACTAAATTTGGCTTTGACACCTAAATATAGAATTCTTAAATTTCTAAAGATGAATGGTTTCTAATAATACACTTTCCAAATTTAGCTTTGATACTTAAAATAAGTTTTTATTAGGGATGATAAAATTAACTCATGAAAATATGATTCGTTTAATTAGTTTTAGCCTGAGCTTAGTTCATTTTATTAGATATTACATAACTTATACTACTGAATACGGTAAAAGTTTTCTTATTTCTTGCCTTGCAAAATTAGGTCATAATTAAGAATACTTTAGCTCATTAATTTTTATTAAATGAGAAGGGAGGCAAGAATTAAAAATTATCCCAAAATAAGGCAATCCGTGCAAAAACTTGAATAACTTTTGGACGGGTCCATCCAAATATTACTTGAGGGCACAATGACTAAATAATGAATTTCATCCATGTCCCAACTCAATTCGTCCAATTTTTACATAAATTTTAATTTTTGTTTATTTCTTATAATTTTATTTAATTACTTTTTTCTCTATTGTAATTATGTAAAATATATCAAATGAGAAAAGTCTCTTAAAAAATTTGATCACATTTCTCATGAAATAAGTTGGAAATACATCTTGTAGTCTAAATCAACTCAACTTTTAAATAGTCTAAAATGGACAAATTAAAATGAGCTGAATCAATATATCTGAACTTGATTAGATTGACGAATCATATTTTAATAAGTTAATTTTATCACTTTAAAACATTAATTTTCTTTTTAAAAAAAATCAAAATAGATTATTAAATTAGTGAACAAGAGAGAGCTTAGAAAGTAGCAAAGCATCTATGAAACTTGACTTCCATGTTTTTAACATTTTCTTAAATTTTGTATTCTTTTTTTCTTTGTTTTTGGTTAAAGTAGTTACGTATTCGATTATAATTAAGTTCAATGAGTTCCTCGTGTAAATTAAATTCCATATTTAAATACTATTCTTTGGTTCATGAATGGAATTTTGAGGATATGAATCTAGTCAAGCATAAATAGTTATGTTGATGCGATATAATTAAGAGTTAATAGCGAAAAAAATATTTGAATTTTTATTTTTTTGCGAGTTTCACGCTAGTTTATTTTCTATATATTAAAATATATTTAGTTGAGTACGTAGATTGTGATAGTTTAGTTAACTAGAAAAACATATCAATTGTGCTAGTCCATTATCTATGTATTAAAATATATTTAGTTGAGTACATAGATTGATATTTACTCAAATTCAAGAACTACAGTACACCAGAAATAAAGAAAAAATAACTACAATACAAACTTCACTTTCAAACTCTTTGAAAAAAATGTTACATGTCAATACATGTTTGTACAGCTAATGAAGACTAAAACTATGTTGATTGCCTTTTCATACCATGGCCATCACCATTTTTTTTTCGTCTGGTGTCTGCATTAAATCCCCAATTAAATTTGGATCGCACACTACAGGACCCGAGTGACACTCTCAACAAGATTTTCTCCATACTTTAGACTCGAACCCGAAATCTTTGATTAAGGGTGGAACAGTTCCATCACTGCACCACAACCCATGTTAGCAGCCGTCACCAATTAATAATCATGGACTTGTTCATGTTAGAGGTCTCATCTTAGATTCATATGTGGTTTATAGTTGTACATCAATCTATCTGGTTTTGGCCCTACACAGCTATGACCCGTTTATTTCCTAATGATGGTGACGACTAATCAATTTGCATGCATCCCAATTATTTCACTAGATACCTGCATAACTATATATACCCTACATAAAGACGCCTTTCATGGAAAGAAGTTGAAACAAAACATTTTAAAAGAGTAAAAAATTTAAATGTGTCTTACACAACTAACATCACATAGTAAAAATTTCACCATGTAAACACCAATCAATTGGAACATCACTAACAATATAAGTTTTAGAAGTTGACAAAGTGGATGGAAAGCTGATAAAGTTGTGAACAGACTGATGCAAAAGAGTTAAAAAAGATAGAGCAGTCCAGCAGCCAAGGGATAAAAAAGTGTTTCTGGGGCTCTGGCAAAGAGTAAAATACTGTTATACCAACTTAACAGATAGATCAGATTTAAGTAAATTTCACCATTGTAACACGTACGTTAACACTGAAGGCAAAGAAGACGAGACTTGTTATCTGTTGTTTCATTAATAATGTGTTGTGATTACACAGCGATTAAACATCAATCCACAAACTGAAAATTCATAATTGTACCATAGTTCTTCACAGGGCATGCCAAGATTTGTATCTGTTGCTTGAAAGGATCATGGAAGGATAGGGAGCTGAACTTTGTTGAATGAGAAAAAGCTCAAACGTCCATGCTCAACAAGACAGAATTTCAACGGAATACCATGAGAATGTCTCTCGAGATCTTCAATTTCTTCTTTGGAAGGTGGATACTCACTGCACAAGAAAATACATCACTCATAAAATAAAGCTACTTTGACAGTTGATGTAGATCAACAAAGTCGGATAAAAGAATTGAGGGAATCAGACAGGGCAAGAGTGAGGGATAAAGTGGAAAATATTAAAGAAACTACTTCTTTTCTAGAATACCATCCAATCCGACAATCCATCTTACTCTTAAACATTCAGCAATGTTCACCCATAGATTAGCTAAGCTAGTTATTTCAAGTTCCAACGATCAGCTAAATAATACTAGGAGGCGATTAAGAAAATTTTAGCAGGAACCTTAATATACTGAACGCATTAACAAGGGTATCGTACCTAGCAAGACAAAGTACAAAACAGGGATCACCAGGAGCAGACTTTCTGAATCTGCTATTAGGAGGGTAAACGTCAAAGGCCAGTCTCAATCCACCAATCTGCATATTATTAATCATTTCAGAGATGAGAATACTGTTTCTTGATTCTTCATCTCCACTTTGAGCAGGCTCCAGCGTGTCTTGGTTAACAACACAATTTGCTTTTGACCTTCTTACTGACCAAGGAATCCCATGACGCCCAACTATATAACCAAGAGATTTCAAGTGCTTATATGCTTCATAATATTCCAAGGAACATCCACTTTTTCCTTCTGCAACCTTGTTGTATACATGTTCCAGAGTAAGGGGCGTGTCATCTTTGCTGAAGAGATGTAGAGCCCCAATTTCGGCAAGATATCTACATGAAAAAATCAGAATAATTCTTTTAACACTGGAAATTGCAGAAGATAAATCTCAAATGATAAATAATTTTTTCATATCAATTCCTAATACAAATAGATGTGTCAGATGGAAAAACTTACCTTTAAATAGTTGTTATCTATCTCTTCATATAATTTATCCATTTGGTTTTACATTGCTTCTCTAACCAGACTAATTTTAAACGTGTCGAAGCAGTAGACAAGTATGCAACTAAAGTTCCCAAGTATAACCCTCAGAGGGGTAACGAGACTATCACTAGGAATATCAGAAATCTATACCAAAATCAGCCCTCAGAATCATTGATGAGAAAAAAATCACCAGAAATGTATGCCAATTTATTAACTGAACTATACAAAGTTCACCTTTTGCAACCAGAAAAACAAGAGAAATAATACCTCTTTCGAGGTCTTGTTAAGGTACTCAAGAAAAAGTATTTTCACCTTTTCTTGGCTAAACAGATCTGAAAATTGACTTCTGACCAAATATGCTGAAAATACCCCAGTTCTTATTTTCTCATGGCTTATTCTCAAATTATGCATGTATTCAAAGTCAGTAGTATTTAACTCTTCAACTACAGGAGATAACCAAAAGAGAATTTTCATCACCTACAAAATCTCTTCGATGAAGCAATATATCTTGCCATAACGAACTATCCCAGTAGTTGTCCACAATCCACCCTTCCTCTCCACGACTTCAGCCAATCCTAATGGATCAAGCCATCGTGATCTTGAGATATCTTTCCTGAAGAAAAAGATTACCGCCTATTCACATTCCTATATGTTTTTCAAAATTATTTTAAATAATTTATCTATATCATGAAATGAAACCTGAACTGCAACTTGGGTATATCAGTGGATGCATATGCACAACAATGGTCATCATCATCAACATCCTCTCCGTAGCCTTCAGAATCACTAGTTCCTTCTGAAAAACTTGCCCACTTATCAGCTTCCATAGCTGGAATAAATAGCAAATTTCCATAAAAGTTAAAAATTTAGCACAGATTACAACCATCTTAGCAAGTAGAGACACTAACACTTGATTAATAAAGGAGAAGCTAATTGTAAGTTCAATTCATTACAATGTGAAAAACTCCACTAATCTCATGAGTTACCATGTAAAAATTGTACCTAAAATGTGGCGCAGCTCATGATTGAGCATATTCTCTAAAAACAATTTAAAAAGTTACTGTATTTACTTTAACAATAGATTGAGAAATTCGAAATGAAATACGCATTTAAATTTCTTTTAATCAAAATAAAGAACAGATAAGAATATAACACAAATACTAAACTAAACTAATCATAAGGAGAATGAGAGCTTATAAACTAAACGAAACTAACAAGAATAATCAGAGAACGACAGATTATAAATTAAATTAACAATTTAATATAAACACTAACAATGTAAAATGAAAAAAAAAAAATATAAACTTTAAACACAGAAATTTCATGCTTGGTTTCTTTATTCGTATTTTTCTTTGAAATTTTGACTGATGAAATAACAAAAAATCAAATGCCTCAGAAATGTTTTCGGAATCTCATTTGTCTATGTTGCCGCTGTTATTTCTTAAGCATTTCAAATTAAAACATAAAAATAATATTAGAAAAATCCAGACGAACAATATAAAAGAAATATTTGATAGTTAAAGAGAGCTTGTAGCATCCTTAATGGTTCTATTGATGGGAATTTGCAGCTACACTGCCTATTCCACTTGTTACACATAGTATTTATTTTTCTATCCGTTTCTTCATCCCTTTGTATTTCCCAAATACTATTCAGCTCTATAAAGAGAGACAAAAAAGTTACCTTTTTGTGGCATTGATTTGACAGAAGTTGGAGATGGCTAGCAGTAGAAAGAGTAGTAGTGACTAGTGAAGATAGAGCAAAACAAGATTTCTTCGAATGTGAGGCTTGCACTATGTATTTCTGGTTCTAAGAAATATGACATACTGTGCCTCAGCCCAAAGGAAGACATTACTATCAAAGAAGTTACTACTTTCTTCGATATGATAAAATTGGAAATAAAAAATAAGAAGAAACAATCTGCTGAGATAGTGAGAACTGAGAAGGTTACCTAATTCTGTCATTGCTTAGATATCATTTCGGGTGTGTTTGGTACCAAGAAATATGTGATTTTCCTACTTATTGCAATAGGATCAAATAGGACATGTTCTTGAACCTAGGCATTAGGGGATTAATTTGTGCATAAAGATAGGCATAACCTATTCATCGTGCTTAAGCCAATTATTGCATGAAATCGTCAGTGCATTCTTTTTGTTTCTCATCTCAGAGATATACAGGGTTTAGAATAAACTGAGTAGGCGAGTAGAAATTGAAAATTTTCGGTGAGTATCGCTATTCTTGCAGGTTAATAACCCAGATAAATTAATTAGTCAAAGTAACTGAAGAATCCAACTGGATTGGTAGATTCTCCAAGACACTATAATATTTTCTCCAAATTCATGCTCAAATCGGCTATATTGGAAATAACTAACACTTCTGTTTTTTTATGACCGTAATGTGCCGACCAACTTTCTTGCACCTCAACTAATTTCACGAGATACCTGCCACCTCCCACCAGCAATAGATACCAGGTAACTCTGTCCACCAAGGTGGTATAGATGAGAAGAATCACCTAGTCTTTTTTATCTCCGAACCTGATACCTCATAGTTCTCGATCACTTCATTGACCACTAGGCCACACCCTTGGGATGCAAATAACTAACACGTTTGAGCACGACTAATTGAGCACTATAGCTTTATTTGCAAGTGTGTTTTGCCACATTAATATCCAAGCACTCTTAACTCCCTATTTTCAAATCAGTGTACTTAGTAGCCTAATTCCTCCTAGATAGCCCACACTTGAGTCCTTAGAGTATCCCCCTAACTTTCGACAAACAGTCGAACACTTGATGGGCATAAATTAACAAGTGCAATTTTCCCTCAAGTCTAAAACGCAGTAAAGTTTTCACCTTTTCCCCCAAATCTGTGAGAATAACAGTTCATAATCCAAATAGCAATCACCAATAATAGAACTAAACTTCAGAACAAATTTTTACACCAGTGAAACTACAATTATGCATTCAATTCACAGTGGCTAGCGAGAGAGACAATTCAGGATGTTACCTGGTAGCTTGCCGGCGAGAGAGACAATTCAGTATGTTACCTGGTAGTTTGCCGGCGCCGGCGCCGGTCAGTGTCAGGTGAGCTTTTTAGCTTTTGTTTGTAAAAGGTAAAACTTGAGGGAGTGAAGCAACAAATAAGTTAAAGAAAATTTATTAACTAAATCCAAAAATTAAATCAAATAAATTAAGAATAAAAATTACAACAACTTGGGTTGCCTTTCGAAAAGCACCTCAACTATAATCCTGACATAAATTTAAGCTAATTTCACCACTTTACCTTTAGTGATGAAATTTACTTTTTTTTTTTTATTCACAACTTTATTTTTCTACCTGACCTGTTTAACGTGACAAAACTAAAGACATTTGATATATTCAATGTAGCTTGAGCTAAAAGTTTTGTTTTTTTCAACTTAATTTTTGAAATTTCGTATTAAGATATGTTCATACTAATAAATTAAAATGAAAAGAGTAATTATTAAGAAAAATATCTAATTTCTCTTATAGCTAATCCCATTTGTGTGATTAGTAGAAAATGAGGGGATAATTCCAAGAGATTCACTAAAATATCAAATTATTTCATGGGTCCTTGTGTAAGGTGGAACGTTATAGCAATAATTAATCACGACTTATAATAAAGTAATAAAATGTGAAAAAACATGTTCATTTATTTAATTTAAATTAATTAAGTTTGAATAAATTGGTATACTAATGTGTGAACATATAAAGAACATATGACTATTGAAAAAAGATAAATTGATGATAATTGACGATCCCATTATAATCACATAAACAACAATGTTGTTAGTGTTAATTTCCTCGTGCATTATTATATTACTAATTTTTTAAATTTTATTGTTTCGTTTCGTTCATTTTTATTTATTCACTATATTAAAATCACATTATTCACTGATTTTTCAGTGTGAGATCTAATAATATTTCATAATTTCATACGCTTTCTGTTTCGATTTGGTTGTTCTATTTTAACTTGATGTGAAGTTTAAGAAAGTAAATTTTTTTTATATATTTTATGATTTTAAATTAAAGATATGTCAAATGTATTAAAATATTCTTTAATTTTGTAGTCTTAAATATGTAATTGTGAAGTGAAAAGTTGAAATTATAAATTGTTAAAAAAGGAAAAACTATTATTTTTGAAACATTCAAAAAAAGTAAGACGAATAAATTAATGCGGAATATATTTATATCATAATTATTAGTCCCTTTCTCTTTGCTGGATCACCTTCATTTGCAAGCTCGACAGTTGGATGTGTAGGGACGTGTTTAAAGAGCTTTTAATTTGGTAAAAAATTAGTTCGAATATAATTAATATTTAGTTATTATTTGAAATATCAAAAATAATATTTGTACAAAAGAAAATATCCCTAATTTAAAAGTTTGAAACTTTGATAAGTGAAATTCTTGTAATGCAAATTTCAAGTTTGAAATACGTTTTAAGTTAGAGAATTATTTTACTTTTGATATCAATTCAGCTACCAGACATTTTCTTCGACTTTCAATTTCTATAAGTAACCCTCAAGTTCAGATAAGATAATTCAAAGTCCCGAATTTTCAAACTCAAATAGTTTTTTGTATTCCAAATGTATCACCTCTGAACCTTTAAACTATAAATAGATTGATATTTTCATTTTATTCCACATTTATTTCAACTTTAAAGTTAATGCTAAT
>JAJOOD010006854.1:0-16224 GCA_029582525.1 Solanum tacnaense
TAGAACAAGTAAACACACGAGTCCTACATGGCACAATACACGTAGGACACCACGTAGGACAAAAAATGACATGTAGGATGCCATGTAGGACATGTGTGTCTATTTGTTCTATTTTATACAAGTTAAAGTGCCTATTTGTGCACTATGAAAGTTGGAGGTCAAAGTTAAAATTTGAAGCCAAGTTTAGGGTCCAATATATGTATTTTGCCTTTTTATTATAAGTTCATTTGTACGTTTTAAAAAAAATTATGAATTAAAAAATATTATTTTACTATTTTAATTTTGTCTTTCTTCAATAAATTGCACTTTATTAAAAAGAATAAGATTAAGAGTGTGTTTGGTACATAGGAAAATATTTTTCAATTTTGTCATTTTAGTTGGATAAATTTTTCTAGAAAAACAAATTCGTTAAAAATGAGGAAAATAACTTCCTTAATTGAAGCAGGAAAAACAAGTTTCACGAATGACATTCTTATTCATCTCCACCACTCAACGGGCAACACTCTCAACCCCATTCCTTATACGCTACAACCCTTGTCACCGCCGAGGCCTCACTCCCTGTCTCCTCTCATCCAATAGTATTTCGCTAGATTACATACAAATTTTCTTGAGATGATATTTTTTTGTGTTCGTACCAAACACACCTTAAGTTATTCTTATTTCAAGAATATTTAACATTAAGGGTAAAATGGGATAACAATAATTAATTTTATCATAATTTTGTAAAATGACAAGTAAATTGGGAGAACTATTTTTAATAATCTTGACAACTAATATGAGTCGGAGAGTGTAATAAACGGAGAAAGTAATAGATTTCTTTGTGCTTTTCACTCTCAACGACCAAAGGTTAAAAAGCACCTTACTACTTAAATTTGATGCACAAAAATCTGAAATATATGTTATAGAAATATTTAAAGGCCTCAAAGATAAACTAATTTAAAATTTCTTGGCAAAATATATATATGGAAATTGGAAACTAAGAAGAATACTTGCATCAAAAAGGAAAAAAATGAAAAACAATAAAACAGGTCCATTTCATGGAACCATTTTTTCTTGGATTTTTTTACAATAATTGCAAAAAGTAGTTTAATTGTGATCAAACTAAACTTAAGTTTTTTCTTTTTACATAAAAAAACAAAACTTTAGTATTTGAACTTGAAACGAAGTATTTCAACACACATTTTTCTTCAATTTAAACTTAAATATACATAACTCCATCCAATTATGTAAAAAAAAACATAACTCATCCAAATGTTTGTTAAGAACATTTTATCAAAAATATATAAATTGAGAAAATCGTCTAATTTCTATGGAGTGACCTCTAAATGCTAAATAAAATGGTATGACCCATGGTGAGACTATATGCATTGTTCCCCAAAGTCATTATAGAGGATTTTGTAAAGTTTTTACAAAAGAAGTGCCCGAAATTCATATCACCAAAAAATCATGTACTAACATACACACACAAAACAAAATTGAGAAAATCGTCTAATTCCAGATGAGTGGCCCCTAAATGCAAAAAAACACGGTGTCAATCATGGTGAGGCTATTGATATTGTTCCCCCAGTCAATACGGAGGATCTTGTATAGTTTTTGCAAAAATAGTTTCGAAATTCATACCATCACAAACTTCACGAGCTAACACACATGAAAAGAGAAGAAAACCGTCTAATTCTTGTTGAGTGCCCCCCTAAATGCTAAAAAAATTGCGTGAATCATGGTGAGGCTATAGATATTGTTCCCTCAGGTCATTACAGAGGGTCTTGTAAAGTTTTTCCATAAATGTTCCCGAAATTCATATCATCAAGAATTTCATGTACTAACACACAAGAAAAACGATGAAAATCATCTAATTTATGTTGAGTGGTTCCTAAATGCTAAAAAAGTGATGTGCATCATGGTAAGAGTATAGGTATTGTTCCCCCATTTCATTACAGAGGGTCCTGTAAAATTCTTGTACAAAAAGCTCCCGAAAATCCATATACTAGGACACACAAAAAATTGAGACAATCACCTAAGTCATGTTGAGTGGCCCGTAAATGCTAAAAAAGTAGCATGGAGTATTGTCCCCCTAGGTCATTACGCAGAGTCTTGTAAAATTTTTGCAAGAAAAATTTCAAAAATCCACATCACCAAAAAATTATTGTACTAACACACGAAATATTCAAAAAATAACTTAATTCCTATCATGGTGCACTTATATGTATTGTTCTCTAAGTCATTACAGAGGGTCTTGTAAAGATTTTGCAAAAAAAGTTATCAAAATCCATATCACTAGGAAAATTATGTACTAAAACATACGAAAAATTGAGACGTCAATCTGTTGAGTGGCTCCTATACTAAACAAATTGGCGTGAACAATAATGAGACTTAGGTATTGTTCACCCAAGTCATTACAGAGGGTCCTATATAGATAGTGCAAAAAAAATGCCCAAAATCTATATCACCAAACACTTCATGTACAAACACATACGAAATACTGAGAAAATTTCCTAATTCTTGATGAGTGACCCCTAAATGTTAAAAAAGGTGTGTGAATTATGGTGAGGTTATAGGTATTGTTTCCCCATGCCATTACAGAGGGTCTTGTAAAGTTTTTGCAATAGAAGTTCCTGAAATCCATAGCACTAAAAATTTCACATACTAACACACACGAAAAACTGAGAAAATCGCCTATTTTTTGTTGAGTGACCTCTAAATGCTAAAAAAAACGGCGTGAATCATGGTGAGACTATATATATTGTTTCCCCAGGTCACTATAGATGGTCATGTAAAGTTTTTGCAAAATAGGTTTTCATGAAAGTTATATCACCAACAAATTCATGTACTAACACATATGAAAATCTGAGAAAATAGTCTAATTCCTATTGAGTGGCCTCTAAAGGCTAAAAAAAGTGACGTGAATCGTGGTAAAGCTGTAAGTATAGTTCCCCTAGGTCATTATAGAAGGTCCTGTAAAATATTTGGAAAAAAAAGTACCCGAAATCCATATTACCAAAAAATTCATACTAATACACACGAAAAACTGAGAAAATCGCCTGATTCCTATTGAGTGGCTCCTAAATGCTAAAAAATGACATGAATCATGGTTAGACTATAGGTATTGTTCCCCCGGATCATTATGGGGGTCCTGTAAAGTTTTTGCAAAAAAAGTTCTGAAAATCCACATTACCAAAATATTCATGTATTAACACACACAGAAAATTGAGAAAATTACCTTATTGTTGATGAGTGACCCCTAAATGGTAAAAAAATGTTGTAAATCATGGTGATGCTATAGGTATTGTTCCCCCAATTCATTAAGGAGGGTCTTGTAAAGTTTTTGCAAAAAAGGTTCCCAAAATTCATATTACCAAAAAATTCATGTACTAACACTTATATATTGAATATAATTACTAATTTTTATTATTGAACTAACCGACTTAGCTCTGTTGGTAAAGTGCATGACTTTTAACCATATGATCGTGGATACGATTGAGAATTTAAAAAAATGTTAAAATCAAATTTTGATTAGTAAAACTCTAAAATTTAATTGAGCGATATAAACAACGCGGATTTATATAGCCAATTTAACTTGCTTGAGATTGAAGTAAGTTATTGTTATTTTTAAATTTTGAAGCGGGAAATTTATCAAAAAGTTATACAATAAAGTTTGAATGAGGAAAGGGTCTTGTGGTTTGCACACTTGTGTCCAAAAGAAGATAGCTTTAAATTTTAATAATCAGAGAGCAAAACAATTGAATAAATAATGGCTAGTGTCTGCAAAACCCACAACCCCAACGCAGCAAAATTTTGATTAAACAAACATTTTTTATGCAGTAGATATTAAAGAAATAGCCCATTCCTCAACACTTTGTTTTTAGCACCAAAAAATAAAAATAAAATTGAATTCTGTTATAGGATTTTTTTAATATCATTTCACATTGTCCGATTGACTTGGTCAAACCAGTGATAGAGACATTTTTTTTTTTTTAAAAAAAAAGAATTTAATTTTTTTTTTTTACTGTTTTTGAGATGTTAACTTTTGACACTACTAACTCTACTCATTGCCAAAGGGTACAAATGTCTTGCCTTTCCAATTTTTGGAAATATTGAATTCAAACTTACTTCCTCCGTCCAATACTAGTATCTATTATACTATTTTGGAATATCCAACAATACTTGTCCACTTTATGAAAGTAATAGATAATTTTACACTAGTTTCTAACTTATCCTTATAGTCATTTCTGTATTACATTTTCAATATATTATATTTATTATATTCAAAAGGTGATATAGTAAAATTACCTTCTATTTATAGTTTCTTAAAAAGTGTGCGATGTCAATAATTAACAAGTATTATTAAACTTAAAAAGTGTGCAAAATCAATAATTAACAAGTATTATCGAACAAAGAGAGTATAAAAATAATATAATTTCCAATGCTCGAGGTCCTTGATTTTATAACAAAACATAATCCCCTAGTCTTCTTTGTTTGTGGGATAGGGTCATATGTGAGACATGAAAATTTAATAGGTTTGTAATCATAGTAGTCTTGGACCGTCATATTTTAAGAAATTCATGGATGGACACAAAAAATTGTGAAAATTCTGAATTTCTATTTCATGACTCCCAAACGTTAAAAAAGGTGGTGTGAAACTTGTTAGAGGTTGTGGTATCGTTCATTTGGTCATTATGGATGGTCCAAAAAAAATTGGTCAAAAAATTCATTCAATCATATTCCAAAAAAATCATGAATTAATACATACGAAAAACTGAGAAAAATCTTGAAATTCAGTTTTGTGATATCTAAATGCTAATAACAATTGTGTGGCTCTTGTAGAGGCTATGTTTATCATTCACTAGGTCACTACACAAGGTCCCAAAATTATTTTTGTCAAAAAAATCAGATCTAATGAATTTTCATGATTTTTTTGAAAATATGATTGATCAAATTGTTTTTACCCAAAATTTTAAAGGACCATTCGTAGTGATCTAGTGAACGATGAATTAAAGGAAAGAACTAAGAATATGATATCTATCTCAAAGCTTCAGTTTAACGGAAAGAGCACAATGCAAGATGTGTGAATTATATATATAATGTGAGTTAAAAATTTGATATTTAAGTGAAGAACGGTCGAGAGACATTAGACCAAAGCTCTGATTCACACTATGTAGACAAAAATAATAGGTAGAAGGGAACATGGAGTGGGTATAAATTGTAGTTTGTTTGATACAAAACAAAAGGATTTGTGAATACCAAGAGATTTGCACAAATAATTTGGATTGATTTCATGAAAGACTTGTAGTTTACAGGAACAAAGTAGAAACCACCATGCCCCTGCTTCATCCCTGTGCTGCCTGTCTCTGTACACAGTGGCGGATGGACAAGATAAGTAACGCGTTCATCTGAATTCAGGTTTCTGATACCAAAATAATTCACAAATAATCCTAAAGAATGAACCCATCAAATCAAAATTCTAAATCCGCTTCTATATGTGACAGTTGTTTTTGCTACTGCTACTATTCCACATTCTCACATGACTTCAATCTGACAAAGTTCAAAACTAGTCATGCTCCCAACTGACAACCTTCCACAACTGGCCCAACTCCCAGTCTCTATTGCCCTCTTCCTATTAACACTACATCAGCTTTTGCACTCCAAAAATACTCTCTATAGGTTTTTCTTACCAGACCAAAAGTAACTTTTCTTTCACTAGTCGGACTAATCTAGATTCGTATTGGGTAGGCTCACTAAGGCTACCAAGAGGTTTTCCATTCCAAGTGTTAGAACCCAAATTTTTTGATTAAAGATGAAGATCCAACCATTCCACCATAACTCATGGTGGTTTTTACTTGAAGAACTACTCCTTCAACAGCTTTAGTTCATTAAATTTACTAAAAGGGCAGTACATACAGAGAATCCATGTGTACACCTGAATTAAAGCTGAACGTTATAAAAACAGCGTATTTTATGTACAAAAGATTCATCTAATACCATGAAAAACTAAGTGTAAAGTGATTTAAGAGGTTATCCCCAAGGTCCATGTGTTAAAAAAAAAAAAGGGGCTATAGGCAGTTTTAACTGTCTTTTGGCTCAAGAAGGTAGCCAAAGGGTACATACATATTGGAACCTGTGTATTGTGGTTGGGAAGTTCATTTAAAATGTAATCTTTCTTTATCAATCACATCAGATTCCCAGTCATTGATCTCCTCAGAAGGGTGTATTCTACTATCATTCTCGAGTTCCAGCTCGAGCTTCAATCTAGACAATTCAGCAGCTGGATCCATGGACTTCCCTTTCCGATGTTTTGGTGACTTGAAACTGGACTCCAGAGTCCCTGTTGTTTGATTAATAGCTAATGAAAGACTTCTTCTGACATTCTCTCTCATCCATCGCCTTGGTGTTAGTACCACTGTTTCTGCATTGGATGTATGGTCAGGCCTTGGCGTCTGGATTCGTGGAAGAGCATCCACAAACGATGCAGAGTCATCGTTTGTTGGCTGCGTAGGAGATGAAGAAGGGGAGCTTTCAAGTGTCTCTTTGGATTTTGCCTCAGTCTTCCCCAGGGTCTCAAGTTCCAGTGTTGGTCTATTAATGGATTCAAAATCGTCTTCTAGCTTTTGAAGAGTTTCAAGTAACTCTTTCAGTTTCTCATCACCTTTCCTGGTTAAGTCGTATTATTAATCTTGAGGTCATCATTACAGGATGCAACTACTAGTAGTGCATACAAAACAAGTAAATAATTACACTTCATCACCTAGAGATCGTGCCGTCTTGCCCATAAAATTGTCTTTTTATGCCGTCCACTACACTGAACACTGTAACTAACTGCAAATTAATTGTAGGAAAAAAGATAGACAGAACATCCACTGATGAGAAATAGCAAGGACAGAAAAAAAGAAATAATATAACAGAAAAAAATACATAAGTTACAAATAAGTACTACATGTAGAAACAAACAAATGCAGACAGAACGAGAGTGTCAAGCAAATCAAAAACCCCGGTACGATATAAATACTCTTCCAGTGGAGAAGGATCATGCACTTAAGACTAGTAACAGATCAGAGTACGTTAGAGAAATAAATTATAGATGTACCTTGGCCTCTGCATCCATGTATTCTTCTTCCAACCTTCTCTTCACTTCAACTGTTTCCATCTTCTCATTGTTGATAATTTCTGGCCTGGCAATTCAAATTTAGAAACACAATTCCCTCTAGAAGGATATTTTAGAAATGTGAATTATACCGTTTCAAGTTCTCTCCGAGTTCCCTAAGGTTTGCAATAGAAGGCCCCAGCTCATCCTGTCAAGTGCAAAGGAAAAGTCATTCTGTTCTCAATTTGACTATCTGATTACAATCTGAAGCATTAATCTTAGACATTCCACATCAAAACAGTCATACCTTGTACATTGATAAGACATGGATTGCCAAGTTCACCAAATAATCTTCACATTTGTCCAATTCATCACTTGACATTTCAAAAGCATATCATTAAGTAAGCATGCTCCAAGAAATTCTACTATTCAAGGATATATTACATGCATGTTGAAATGTTGAAATAGCAGTACAGCTACTTTAATTTCAATTGTACTGCTACTTAGAAATTTAGCGAGCCAGAAAACTCAAACTAACACGGTAACACCTTTTTCCAGAAAAGAAAAACAGAAACAAAATGCAGATTGAGGAAAGCTTCATACTTGACCTGCTTCTGCTTTTGTCTGATGTGAGAGGACTCAAAAGTCCAGGAGTCTTCTAAAAAACTAATAAATGCATCACAAACATCTGCTTCTGCCTTATATAAGGTCATCGATTTAGACAGCTCATCTTCCTGAATTTAGAATTGAAGATATTAGATCTTATAATAAGATGGTCTGCAGACTACAAAATTATGCATTAACTTCATTATAAGATAAATTCCATGACGGTACTACTTCATCGCCTTACCTTCACCTTGAAGTGTTGAAGAATTTGATTATTAGCTTCATCAAACTGATCTCTTTCTTCCCTAGCATTGTAAAGACGGGCATTTGCAGAAACCAATGCAACTTTGACCTACACTCATTGGACACAGCATGATCAGTGATAAGAATGATGATTAGAAACGCTAGCAGTATGGCAATGGGAGTAATTTCTGAAACATTCATGCTTGTTCATAATCAATCAACAAAAATCTTGCATTTTACTACTTCAAATTCTCAATGACCGGGGTCAATGGGAGTAATTTCTGAAACATCCATGCTTGAATGTTGAATATAGGGGAATATCATAGACTATTTTCTTCTAGCACCTCAATTCCGGTGACACATTTTCAGGAATAATTTCCATAGACCATTTGATGCTCAGGGAACTCGAACTTCATTGAAGCTGAGTCATTTTACTCGGACTTCATTTCTTTTCCATTTTTTATTTTCAGATGTCCCTTCTCTTGAAGCGAACAGATTTTTTTTTTTGACAAAGGTTACTACATGAAGTGAACAGAATTGGTTCTATTAACAAAAAAATTGAGCACCCAACCTAAACCCTTAATGCTATGGATGGAGTGACCTAAGACACTATAAACCGCTTTGAAAACTCGTACACAACTGATGAGGGACAAGTGCAGCATTCTCTTTCTCTAATACCCTCCAGCACGTGTAACCCAAATATGGGAAGTTCACTAGCCAAACCTAAAACTAAATAAGGACACAGTTCTCATTGGTTTAGCTTACAAATATGGGTGATTTCAAGTGTCCATTCAAAGAAGTTTCTCACTGGTACTTGTCTACCTTTAGCATGCAATTTGCTTGCCCCTTTTCTCCATGCTAAAGAAGTGTATACACGTGATGCCCATTCGGAATATTTTAATTAGGAAGGAACTTCATTTAAGAAAATTGAGCATAGTTGTTACGTAGAAGTACATAAAGGCCAATCCTGTGCACTAAGCTCCCGCTATGCGCGGGGTACAGGGAGGGGCCAGACCACAAGAGTCTGTGTACATAATTTTACATTTACTAAAGAATTAGTAGGCAAGGATCCTTCTATTAGGTAAGTCATTGCAGAGTCTGAGGGATACAAGAAGCAAAGGAGGCTCTGCTCCCCCTTTTACGAAGGACTAGGTCCTCAGGGTCCTTCAAAGGGAACATCGGACCACCACACTCCTTAAAGAGATTACTAGCTTATTATGTAATTAACAAGCTGCAATCAAATGATAGATGCAGATGAAGTAGCTCTTCAACCCAAGTAAAATAGAAGATTGATGGAACATCTTTTACTACCAACATACAAACACAAACTTTCAGTAAAGAAGAGTAAGCATTTGCTACCTTTTTCAGAGCTGCTTCAAGTTCATCTCTCTGATTTTCAAGCGCATTAATTTCATCCTCAAGTTCCTAGAAAAGAAAATCATACTTCAACAGGTGAGTACAATCTGTGATCAAGAAACTTATAACTAAGTGAAATACGTTTTATCCCGTTCCCAAGAACTAGAGGTCACTGAGACATGAAACATGTAGGAAATAGTTAACATTGGCTGGCTCTTTGCAGTAATTGTAAATCTAACTCAAAATGAAACAAAATCATCTGAGCATCCATTCCTTGGTTACATATAGATTCGGAAACAATAAGTAAAGAAACAAATGTTTGTGTGTCAGGAAATAAAGATAAAGACAAAGACATATGTCATTTCATGGAGCTTATAAACTCATATATACTCACACTCCCTTTGGATTTATTGGTAAATCCATACATAAAATAACTTTGTTTCGCCTCATTTTAAAATGTAATAAGTTCTCTGCAATCATAATTATTTTAACCTTACAATTATAGTTAATTGACTTAAAGATTTTAAGTCTTTCTCTAACCTGCAAGTTGACCCAGTAGTAGAAAAGAGCAACCTATGATGATAATAGAAAGAGATCAGGAGAACACCTGTTGAATCAGAGAATTTGAAGTACCTCAAAGGTGGACAATTACTAGCTTAGGAAAAGAGAACTTTGAAAGAATATGTATCTAACCATGCCATCAAATCATTTCCCATACAAGTATATTCACCGACTATAAACAGTTGATAGAATGTCCATCAGGAATACGTTGATGAAATCTTACCTTCTCAAGCTGGGAGATCTCGCTAGTTTTTGTTATACGGAACTTAAGGGCTCCTTCCTTTTGGATTCTGCAGGAAAGAAATTGATGACAGCGGAGAACAACTTAAAATGAGAACCAGATATCTCCACTAAAAGAAAAAAAGAGGAAATCCAAAATTTCCCATAAGGAATAACTTGACTTTAATAAAACAATATGAGCATATTTCTATGAAATGCTATTAAGTTTATGGTGTGAAAGTATGAGATCCTAAAATGCAATTAAGTTTATGGTGTTAAAATATGAGATCCATTACCGGAAAACTAAAATGTAAGATTACCCTTGGACTAGAAACTACAGAAACAATAACTTCTATTTGAGAAACATAAGTATGTTCCATATAAAATTTGCACTGCTGTTTCCCATGGTCTTTGCAATCACTCTAACGTACTAGTTAACCTTCGCAAGATTTCTCTGAAATAGAGTTCATAAACTGCCTGGTTCAGTATCACATTTGACACCAAAGGATTAGACATTTAGTGTTCCTTCCACTTTCTCTTTTCAGTAAACCTCCACCTAAGACGACTTAGTTACTAGTACTAGTTATAGATCAGAATAGAAGTATTTACAATAGAAAAGCACAGTAAATTGTTCTTTCTCATTGAGAAATAGAGAGGGAAGGGGTTTTATAAGATTACAGCGATTGTAGTTATAAAGTAAATCTCATTTAGAAGTTCTTTTTACACACAGAGAGAATAGAAATGACAAAGGAGAGAAGCTCGAACCTGTTCTCTGAAATGCGGTCTTCAGTTTTTGAAGTAGAGCTTGAAAGAGACTCTGATAAAACCTTCAGCTTAAAAACCTATTTATACAGCAAAGAGTAAACACAGTTCAAACATGCAAGAACAGATCAAAATATTAGAAGAGAGCCCTCTATAGGGTTAATTGCACTATTCGAGCTTCTTAACTTTTTACTTCATTTCCTAATGATTAGGAAAAGTCAGAACAATCATCATCCCCATTTTATTCTACACCTCCCACATTGACACCTCTATTTTTTCCTACTCTTGAAATTGCATAATCGATTTGATGTTTAGCTGATGATTAGTTCTAATAGATCTTGTACTAATAAAGGAAATGTGCTTCTTCAAGGACTCAAGCTGGCTCATATCCATGGAAACCTCCCACTCAAAGTGAAGACAGATTCCACAGAAGTCATGTACCCACTTGAAAATGATAACCCGATATATCATAACATGATTTTTGAATGCAGGTTATGGATGAAGAAATTGGGGAATCCACTGATCCGGTACAGTTTTTAGGGATGGGCAATAAAGTGGTGGACGTATTGGCACAACAGGGAACAACCGCAATCAACAATCAAAAGTCTTTTTGAAGAACCCACCAACATGGTTGCTACCAAGTCTACAAGCTGATAAAGAAGGATATTTTAGTATAAAAAAAGGTCACTTCTTTGGCTTGAAATAATCTAGTTTAAGTTTGGAAACCTGAGTATTATGCAAGCATATGTAATAGCTGCTTAGTTTGTATCTATAAAATATCTCTATTTACCAACAAAAAAAAGAAGGAAATGAGCTTTGGATGTAACAAAGACATTTATGTTTACTTCTTTTATCACTATGATTATTGGTTCTAATTGCAGTCAGTAAAGTAAAATACAGGAGTAAGAAACTTGTCAAATGGATACAGTTTGTGTATTTTCTTCTGAGAATTTATATATTAAACCAAGAGTGAAAATAATAATGATTTGCAGTAAAGCAGATTAGATATAGTTACCCCCCTTTTATCAAATATTATTGTTCTAGTGGAGTATGAACCAGGTTACTCTTTGTGGTGCAAAGGTAGTAATTCATTACTGAAAGCTAAGATAAGTGAATCTGATCTACTTGTAGAGACACCTCATAAAATAAAAGGTCTCACACAGGAAAGCAAGCAACATTAAACAACCCCATGACAAATATTGTGTGGATATTTCAAGCAGGTATCATGCCCAGGGTATTAGGGCTATGATCATCATGGATATATAGCACTTCAGATTCAGGAAAACCTCATGTCATCATTTAGAAAGCATACCCTTTTGGACTGACTTTCAGGAATGTCCCTGCCGAGCAAAGCCTTTTTCTGTAATAAAAGTGCTTCCATCTTGGATAAGAATTGAAGCTGGGAGAGTGCTTCTTTCAATGCCTGCCATAGAAAAAGCATCAGTTCCAACAAAAAATTTAAAAGTTCCCATCAATTAAAATGAATCTAAATCTTATCCTGTAGATATGATCTTTAATAGTTTCTTTGAAGAGTTAAGTGCCTAAAGGACAAATCATAGAGGAAAAGTGTAGATCCACATATGTTGCTCGAACTATTATAACTGATCCATCCAATGGCTAACTGTTTTCTTTTTAAAAAAAAAACAGCAGATTTGGGCACAGAATGTTCAAAAATTGATAATAAGAACAGGAACATACAAAAGATGCAGCAACTTACGAAAATATTAGCAAATAAAGGACTTCATATTGAAGCATCTTACAAGTGTTTAGACACATAATAAGTACTGATATAAATGACTTACAACCATCTAAAGTATTTATATAAAGCTACCCCATAGTCGAGACTGAATTTAATTATAGCTTACACATAGGACATGAAATTGTTACACCATTTAACAATCTACTTCAAGAAGAAGTCTTCAGGTTTCTCTGCCTCTCACTTAGAAGTGATGATAATTGGCTAAAATCATAAAAATTATTGATACAGATAGATACTAATGAATGATTTTAGTGTACACCCAGTTTGGATATTTAATTATATAAAGTAAAAGAGAGAACAAGCACAGAACCACCCTTATTCAAGAGACTATTAAATTAAAAACAGAGGAAAATATTACTGTAAATTGTTTCACTTCATCTTAACTTATCACACCAAAGTTATTCCTCCCTAGCTCCCAAGCAAAAGTGTAAGAATTGAGAAGAGGACCTTCCCTGCTATTGTATCATTGAATTATTATTTCACTAGAAAATTGTCTTCAACTGTTAAGACAGGAAAACTTTCATTTATTTAGTGATGTCTTTTCCATAAATACGGCAGTTGCACCATATACCTTATAAGTGCCTAATAAGATTACTCCTATGGCATAAGACAATTTCATCATTTAATTGACCTCTTTTTGCTCGACTCTGCAGTCTTTTACAACAACAGATCAGTTTATCTTCAAATCCTGCATATATATGGAAAGGAATTATGTCGGCAAGTTTCAGATACCTGTTCTTTTGTTTAATGCATCTGATGATACAGCTGTATGTTTCGTACATATTATTCAGCTTAGAATGACTCTAGGTCCTTCTGTTTTCTTTCAAGTGCCTTAAAATGGTCAGTTAAAAATAATCCAAGATAATTTTACTTCCTTTTTTAACCTCTTTACACCCTTTTTTTCCCAATATTTCCGATTCATAAGTATAACTAAAAGTTTTAGGATGTGATAACCAACTCCAAAACATGACATTCCTTCATTTGTTTTTTTCACTTTTTTCCCCACTTAAACAGATGGTTTAACTGTCAATTTCTGAGTAATTTGAGAATTTTCACAACAAGAGTTCCTTTTACATTTGGTGTGAAATCTTTCCAGGATTTACCCATTAGTTGTTTCTATATAGTCATGATATGAGATCATTTTCCTCTATCAGAGTTGATTCAATATTGACCTTTTGTCCTTTGTTTACAGAGCATTTATTTGTCAAGCAACTACCTCATCCCATTTTAATGTTTTTTCTCTGACCATCCTATTTAATGGGTGCCATATCAATGGGAAGTTAAACAACATTTTCTTCATAATCGTCATTTTTTTCTTTGTTAAGGAGTATTTTGTTTTTCAAAACACTACTCCGTCATCCCTCTTTTTATCACAAGTGTTCAAGGGAAGTTGAAAATCTTCTTCTGCTGACTGCCAAGATGTGTAAATATTTTCTTACTCTACTTTCTATAAGAACTTTAGAAAATTCCGATTTTACGATGAACCAATTCCAAATCAAACAAAGATATTAAGTTCATTTTTTTGGGAGTACAATAATTAGAAAGAGCTATCTATTTATTAGACAAAAGGAACACGTTTAAGTTCGTAAAGAATGTTCGTATGTTATGGCTAATATAAAACTTATTGAGACTTTTACTCCCCCACCCCCAAGAAAATTTTCTGCTTTCTCAACTATTGCGTCTTTTGCAAATTCATTGTTAGATAGCATAATTTGGTAAAAAACAAAAAGTGGAAAGGAAATCCAACTTGCCTCTGACGTTGCATTTGTTGCAACACTAGACGAGTCCTTTTCATGTTTGCTTGAAGGCAGTTGTAAAATCACCTTGTCTAGTTTTTGATGTATGTTTGAGACTTCAGAATCTATTCTGATGGCAGATCACAAAAGAGGAGAAATTATATTTTGCAGTTTATGCAGACAAATAGAAAAATAAATGCATGATTATCTAAGGTTCATAGCAAACAACTAAAGAACAATATACTACAGTACACCATAACTATTAAGTTGTGAGTCATAAGAACATAAATCAAATGCTACTATTGCTGAAATACTAAATATAATGTAAGCATGAGCTACTGCAGAAGGTCTCGATACTGTAATAAGCTTCTTTTCGCAACTTGGACACTATATTCTATCTCTGGATAGAGCAGATAGCTTATGTTTTAAAGATGATAAGTTTATCTTCTTCACTAATCTTTATGGAAAGAATGCACTTGTTACACCAGCTACTCATGAGTAGGGAGTCTATCGACCAGAATTTAGGTCTTTGGGTCTGCCTTATAAAGCAATAAAAAGATGCTACAAAATCTGGATTTATTCCTAAAGTTCCAAATGCAGATGACTTGACACCATCATTAAGAGGTGGGTTGAAATCTTAGTTGCGCAGACTCTTCACTATTGATGCCGCACCCGTCTCGGATTCTTCAAAAATACACTACTTTTGGCGAATCCGACACGCACCTGTTGGCATTTTTGAAGAGTCCGAGCAACATAGGTTGAAATAGGGAACCGTTGAGTATTTATTGGGGGGACATGAGGACTTTAGAATTACCTTTTCAATTTTGGAAAATATTTTTTTAAGAAATGGAGAACAGAATAGACAAGAGGATTATAAGAATTATACTGAGATTGATAAGAGTGGATCTGATGTCACTTTTTGTTGAGTATAACATGTTATCTGGATCTGACCGACAAGAGAAGTGGACTTCTTTTTTGGGATGCAGGGAGTAATATCTAAACATCCTGTTAGGTTCCTGAGCTCGCCTCATTTAATGTTTGAAGTCCCAAGTTCAGAAAAGGCTTTTCTCATCCGGCAACTCTCCTACACAATGACAGACAAGTTCTTCACTCGTAATGGCGTGCACCCAGCAAAATTTCACATGAAACTTTAACTAGAACATCTAAAGATAGTGAAAGGATGCCCATATTTGGAAGGAGTTAGAAAAGGAGTGGAAATTCTCGCCTCTAAAAGCTGGACAAAATAAAAGCTAGAAAAATTCCTCAGAGATATTAACTCAAATGTTCAAATAATTACAAATGTATACAGAAATTCATAAATCAACAGCTCCTGGTATAGGTTAAAAGAAGTTAACCAAAGAGAATACGAGAATAGCAAAACTATGGCAACAATCGCAATAGCTTACAAGAATTAGCCTATGGTGACAATAATTGAGGTGGAAGATACAGACTGACATAAATATACACCAGAAGAAATAGAGTATGAGCTTTTCTTTTTTTTTTGTTTTTGAACATTGGTAAAGTTGTATTCTTCAGCATTAAGGACATGCTGGCCACCTTCAAAATTTACAGCCCTAAGCGAAATTACAAGCTCCCTTTTCTTGTCAAAGAACTTGCATATAAATATTGAGAAAGTTCTATCATGATAAAAGGATAAAAGATCTTCATACCTCATTATATCTGCATTTATTTTCAATCCAGCAATTGCACCTTGTGCATGGAGAAGCAGTTCTTCCTTATTCGCCTGGTATGAATTATGGAAAATTGATGGACTAACAGTTTTGTTTAATAACATACTAACCATAACTTTTTAGATCCTAGAGCAACATCACTACCAGACATGCATAAGGAGTTTGTTCCCTTACCAGCACTTCTTCTTTATAGCTTGAGAAAGCTTTTGCCAAAAC
>JAJOOD010006856.1:0-21142 GCA_029582525.1 Solanum tacnaense
GTGACATATCCCAAACAAATGCTATTTATAAGTGCACCAATAAAGATCCAATTTTGGCCCAAATTCCATCCAAATAAGGCCAATCCCCACCACCACAATTGCTCACCTAAGTAATTTGGATGTCTTGAGTAACACCAAAGGCCTTTGTCAAGAATTGGAACCATTGGCTGGCCAAGTTGTTGAAGTTTCTGATTTTTGGTGATGAAATTGTGGAGCTCTGTATCCGCGTAAAAGGCGATTGTAACGCCAGATAAGCAGATGGCGATAGCAATGAAATCCAAAATAATCAATGGCTTATCAACTGAATGGACAATATATAGAGGAAGACATATCCCCATCTGTAAAACCTGCAAGCAGCAGAGCCAGAATTTTCATTAAGGAGATTCAAAATATAAAGAAAGTCGAGTAGATTCAACACTATTGTTATATAAATTTTGGACGAAAGAGGATTTAAATATTTTTTGAAAAATATAACACTACTATATATGATTTCGGGAGGGAACCATGGGTTCACGTGAACCCAGGGACCTCCTCCTGTATACGCCCCTGACTCTAAAAACCCCGCACCTCGAGAACTAGACATCTAAAGCATGGACAACATGACATTGAATAAACCGAGAATATGAAGTGGACTGAATCTGATGCTATGTTAGATGAAACCACATCGAGTACAACGACCAAGGGTCTCCCAGACCATTCCACTTTTTTTTTTTTGAACTTAGACATGACTTATAACTATTTCAATTTAATTACTAGGTTTTTCACAAATCACATAAAAAAAGGATGTACACATGAGTGTACTGTCACAAGTAGAGTTTGAGGAGGGTAGAATATACGTAGTCTGCAAACGTAACTTAAAATATACCTGTTGAGAGAGATAAATAGCAAAGAAAGAGATCCACCACCAATTTTTTCCATATTGGTTACTCATATCTGTATATCTCCAATCTTGTTTAACTCCCAACTGCCAATTTTCCCTTCTGAAGTAACTATGAATCATCCTAATACTCCAAATCCATGTCAAAATTGTCACAATCCATGACCTCAATTGATTGTATTGTGCCATGGGAAGATTGGCATAGAAATGTAACAACATTACTGGAATCACCATCCAGTACAAACCTATCATCTGCCAAAATCAAAATGTGTGTTAATCAACTTCGTCTCAATTCCAAATAAGTTGTACAAGCGGAACTACCTTAGACGAAGGGTGGTTCAGTGCACATCCTTTGCCGAAAAATTATATTAGTAGTCATAAATAAAATATTAGCTATTATGACTGTATATTTAATTTTGCACACTTTTCACCAAATCTATTATGACTGTATTTAATTTTGCACACCTTTCACCGAATTTCTGACTCCGACACTGGCTATTATGTTGGAAGAGTACATGAAGAAAACTATGTGCATTTCTACTGTTAGGCATGCATGCCAACAAAGTCTCATATACATAATTGAAGAGATTAGGAAACTATACACTTATTGGGTGAGACTTTTTAGGAAAAATCGTGTCGATTTGGCCCAAAATGAATAATATTAAGTTGGTTTATTAGTAGCCTATTAAGTCAACCTTTTGGAAAGTCAAAAGGTTTTTTTTTTAACAAGACCTTGATGAAGCACAGTGTCGCTCTAATATATGCAAAAATGCTTCTCAAATCGATTAGCAAAACACAAATTGCTACTTTCTAAAAATAATAATTCAAAAAACACTTCTAACAAAGAAAACACTTAAGATTTTGGAAGTTTGACCAGACAAGCTATAATAATATAAGTTCATTGCATTTCAGGTAAAATTCAAAAATAACCACTTATTAGTCCCTATAAATAAAAAAATAAGGTTCAACTTCAAAATCTCTGATCAAACAAGATTTAAATCTATATTAATTCTTAGAAATTTTTAGACTTCTTGCTACAAATATGCCTTATACAACTTTCAATTTAAAACTTTTCAAAGAATTTTTTTAAAACTAGATTCATCAAAGGCAAAGATGGAAGAGTACTATAGTTACCCAATGAAGGTTTGATTGAAGAAGAGCAATAAACCAAAAGAGGACATTAACATTGAGGAAAAACATGATATTTGCAAGTAAAATTGGATGGTTATTGCACCAATTCCACAATGAGTAGTGATCTTCATTGTGAATATTATGAAGGAAACAAAGGTAGAAAAGAATACAAGGAAAAGTGGCTAAAAATGCAATCAACCCATTCTTGAAGTTGCTTAGAGTAGCCATATTGTTATATTTCACTATGTTGTTTGTGAATTATAATGTGGGGTTCTAATTTATAAAGGATTCTAAAAGTCACACCTCCATTTCTATATGGTAGAGTACATTTTTTTCCCTTTTTTTTTCTTCTAAAAATGATCAATACTTTCACATAATTAGAGTAGAAAAGGTCTTCTTTTTTAATTTGAAAACTATTAAATTTTAAACTTATTATCATTTTGTCTTAAATATGATGATCTTATAGCAAAAGGGGGATACTTTACATTGTCCATTAATTGTACTATATTTCTAATTTTCTTCTTCTTTTTTTTGTTTTTTTTTTTTTACACGATGTCTGATATTCGTATTGTGATTTTTGACAAAATTTTAATTTGTGCATTGCAATGCCTATTTCTAGAAATGATACTCCAATTAAGAATAAAGAGATCTCAATCATCTCATTATCAAATATTTTAAGACTTAATTACCTATAGATATTCTTTGAATGAACATATAGTAATAGTATAACAATTATTTAAATTGACATCTGACGGTGTATACAATTTATAAACTTGAAACCGACGCTCCAATTAAGAATAAAGAGATTTCAACCACCTTATCACACATTTCAAGGAGGCTTAATTACAAATAAATATTCTTTCTATGATTTTATAGTAATAGTGTAAAAAGTTATTTAAACTATGTTGTATAAAAAAAATATTTTTAAAAAAAATTCTTGATAGTGAAAAAAAATGTATAATCATTGATGTCTTCACTACAAACACAAATAGTTACTAATAGAAAATTAACCACATAAGTCATTATTAGAAGTGCCCATGCAAATCCACATTATTGTCCAAATCAAATTTAATAATTATGATTATACTATTCTAATGGTGGAGTTAATGATTAATATTGTAGCCCACATTAGTGTTGTTAATCATTTGCAAGAATCATACCTTACCTTGCACTCATAGCCAAAAGTGTATATATAGGTCCCCTCTAAACGGCTGTCCATGGTCCCCTCTAAAAAGAACCTTTTTTTTTCAATCGATCATTCATCCTATGTTCGATATTTGCTTTAGGTTCTAATGAATTCAAATTCATTTACTGAAAAATCTCACTTTGAGCTGTAAAGCGTTCTCTGGCAAGTACATTAGCGTGCAAGAGATTTTTCTTAAGCGTATCAATATTTGAAGAAGTGAACTAATTTCGTATTGCTTACTATTATATTTATATATACATATATATAGAGGGGGGGGGGGGGGTCAATGAAGAGCAATGCCATTATACTGTTTGAGGCAAGGTATATTTATCAAAAACGATTTCATTCTCAAAGGTCGAATTCAAAAGCTAATTAAGAATGTAAATATACTTACATAGTTACATTCACCAACAAGTTCGTTTTATGAGAAAACTTTACATATAACTTTCGTGAAATTATGAAGTGAATCAATAAATACACTCTAGGCATAAAAAAAATTGTGATGGGAAGTGTTTTTTTCTTTAACAAATCTTACGTGATGCGAATCTGAATTAGTGAGCCTACACAAATAAATCTTCCTAAAATGTTCTTATTCCTCTCTTAATCATATATATGCTTTCTTGTTGATTTATATTTAACTTTAGAGATTGATTCTATAATCTTAATATATAGCATATGGTGGAAATCATGAGGCTATGGCTATTGATGCTGGTTTAACGGCTTATATGATTAATTATTATTATTTGTTAGGGTTTCTAGAAAGGTCCACAATTGAGAATCCAAAGTTCTTTTTGTTATTTTTCTTTAATTTAAGTTTTCTTTGAGACTTCCATCTTCAAATATATATATTTTTTGTGAATTTTGTTATAAAAAGACTTTGTTCCTAGAAACTCTATAATTATTAATTATAACTCTAAGATCATCATTACTTGTTTTAGATCTTTAGAAAAAACATACCAAATAACTTATTGGTAACTATTTCGATAACTTACTCTTTTATTCTCAATGCATCACGAGCTTTATTTTATTATTGTGTTTTGCATTTCATCATGACTCCGCCTCTATACGAAAGTTGTTGAATTGTCTTCTTGGTATTTTCAACGTCTCAAAATAAAAATATTTGAACTTCTTATATTGAGATTTGTCCAATAAATGCAAGAAGAAGGACTACAAGCTAAATGTTATATGCTTAGCAAATGTTGGCTATATTTTAAACAAGGAAGCCGAAAAAGTGGCTACCTCGTATCAATTCTGCTCTATAAGGGATTTGGGCTGAGCCTGGTCCATCCGTTCATAAAAATAAGGAAAATAATAGGCCCAGTGAATTTTTCCGACCGTATAATTGAAAAATGAGGATGTTCGGGAAGGTGAGAGTGGCCTTCTTGGAGGATAAGATGAGGGAAGTGCTACTAAGTTTGAATATGTGAAGAGGAGATACATAGACGCACCAGTGAGGAGGTGTGAGCGGTAAGAGGTTGGTTATAGTTATAGAGGGTACGAGGAGAGGCCGCCACTGGAGAGGTTGGTTATAGAGGGTATGAGGAGAGACCGAAGTAGTATTAGGGAGAGGTAATAAGACAGGATATGATGCAACTTTAGGTTAGTGAGGACATGACCATAAATAGAAAGGTGTGGATGGAGGACACGTATTAGAATAGAAGGTTAGTAGGTAGTGTAGCACTGTCTTGTCTTGCTTACGGTGGTTAGTGTTTGTAATTGTACTAATTATTTTATTGTAGTTCTTATTTTTGACATTTCCATTGTTTATTCTTGTTTTCAATAATCTATACTAGTATGTTGTTTACTGATTATCACACTAGTTAGTTGTTGACTTTGCTCCATTCTGATAAACTTTGCATCGCTTTCTTGTTACTTACAACATTTTCTTCATTGTCTTCGAACCCTACTTGTGAAATATTCAATGGGTATATAATCCATTTTTAAAAAAATGACTCTACTTAGTTCCTTCACCTTAATATCAAGTAAAGTAAGCCAAACAAATTAAAACGGAGGGAATATGTTTTAAAATGATCAATTATTGTTTTGGCCATGGCAAATAATTCTCCAAAGGGAAAATCAACTTTATTCAAATTAAAGCGGAAATTCCAATACCACATAAAGGTTACTTGCACTTTTGCCCTTATTCTATCCAACTCTTTAATCTAACCCTCTCATAACAAAAAATAAACAGAGCATAAATTTCTATTTTTCTATCATAATATTCAATAAATTATGTTTCAACATGACTTCAATTTCCAAAAAACTTGCGTCACACTAGGCTTAAGCTTAGTTTTTCTTATTAGAAAATCCCTAACAAATGCAACTCCATACATAAGAAGACTTGAACCCGAAACCTCTAATTAAGGAAAAAGAAATATTTATCGCTCTACCGCAACCTCATTGGTAGGCATAAGCTTAGTTGCTAAAAAGTAAAAGTTAAAAGACCAATTCCTGCAATTTCATGAAATGTTTTTTTTTTAAAGCATATCTTAAATTGGACTCAAGGAAGCACATGAAATAGACTGACACAAAGTGATTTCAGCATCATTACTACATGGGTTTATATGCCTTGTCTTTGACCAAGTAACCATAACCATGTGCTTCCTCTGACATAGATTATGCTCTACACAACTTACTCCATAACCCTTTAGGAGTGACGTTTAAGAAAACAAACAAAAAAAGCCTAGGTCCCCCCAACTTGACTTACAAAAGAATCACAAAGTCTCACGTTCAAATGCAACAAGCTTTAAAGATGGGAGGTCAGAAGTACATTGCAAATCGGTCTTCTTCATTACTGTAGAATTAATCAAGGTGCACACAAACAGACGTTAACAAAAAAGAAAAGGCAATTGATCCACTTACAGGAGCTGGCCCCTATGCACACTCATGCCAAGAATTGAAGTCATTAGGATATCAAAAACTCAAACATCTCAGGCACTACAAGGAATGAGGAGGTAGATAAGTACTAAATCAGTTTTAAAGATTCAAATAAAATAATTATATAACACAAATATCTTGGATAGTAAAGATCAGAAGGGGCAAAAAAATAATCATCCTTTTCTGATTACAAGAATATAGACAAACAGGAATCAATAACATATCATCACAATTAAGCTGCAGATTACAAATATAGACTGCAAACAAGTTGAGAAAAAGATTATAGAGCAAAGTAAATGCCAAGAGCTACCTATACAACCACACCACCACTGCCACTCAAGCTGTTTGGCGAAAAAGTTAGCTCAACTTTGATAACTTGAGTACCTTTCCAAGCTGATATCTAAGCAGAAGGGGATCAATAGTCAAAGTCAGAAGCACACCACATTTCATCTACCGGCCTTTTCCAGTGTTTGGATAGACTTCGATCATAGTCATTGGCATGCTTTGTTACAATTTTACAATAAACCATTAGTGGAAAATAGTAGAGTTGTCAAGTAGACTAGGGATACACCAAGTCTATGCAGAATATCTTCTCAGAGCTGTAGTAGTTGGGGTTTCCTCGTATTGTTATTGAATGTTGCGTGTTAACCCACTTCGAGCTACATTTCTGCAGATAATACAATGTGATTTAAAGTAAGAAAAAGCAGTTGATGGAACAAAGGAATCAAGAACCACATAATTAAACTGACGCAATTTTTTGGTAATGGTGTCAAATTGGAATGTCGGGTTAAGTTTGGACGAGTTAAAATAGAAATCAATGAAACGATTATTAACCTACTCACCCCAATTTGATTGTACCCAAAAAAAAGAAGATTGGATCTAGATAGGTTTAATAGTGGTCATATGCAAGCAACCCCCAAAATTATATTTCCATTTGTTTGTTTTCCTAAGTAGTAGCTATACATTTGAATTGTTAAAAATGATCAATTGTGAAATAAAGTAAAATCGTGTCCTACAATCGAAACCTTTCTAACAGATTCATTTGGGAGATGGCAAGCAGAAAAGGAGGTGTTTACTAACATAGAATTGTGTTAAATGAAAACTAAAGGCATACCTTCCAGGAGGCAGCTGAGAACTGCTCACTGGACCCTTTGAATTTGCAAATCTTTTGGCTCTATTCTCTTGGTCTTTCTCAACACGCATGGCAGACACCTCCTTCTCCATGGCAGCAACCTCCCTTCTCATTTTTTTAGCCTCAACCTCCATGGCTTTTGTTAAGGTCTCTACTTTCTTAGCTAACATCTGAATTACAACGACAACAGTCAATCATAGCAGAATGTCATTAGTGAAAAAAGTCATAGTATAGCTGAGCAATCAATCTAACCTCAATGGCATCATCCTTGTCTTTAAGACTTTGATCCTTCTCATTGCCTGCTTTCCTCAAAGCAATTACTTCCTTTTGCAGCAAATCATATAATATTCCAGGTATGGTATCTTCTCTTTCTGTCACTGGTGTGTCGTTGCTTTTTTCAACTTGACTTGCTTTCCAGGAACTATTCTCAGTCTCATTGTCTTTGGTTCCATCACACGACTTGCTGCTGTTGAAATTTGGACCTGTACCATTCAGAAGGTTTTTTCCCCTGTCCAGTGACCTTGAGCCACCATCAAACGACTTTGATGTCCCTTTAGCATTCTTCAGCACTGTGCTAGACCCAGAAGATCTAAGCTGAAATGATGGTGATCTCTTTGGTAAAAAGCCATTATAGGTTAATTTGGAGATGTTTTCAGCGCCTCCCAGTGATTGCCGGCGTGAAGGACCATTGCTTGAACTTCTACCATCTGGTGTACTGCGAGTAGCTGAGCTGGATGATCTTAATGTCTCTTCAAGGACCTTAAGCCTCAGTTGATATCTCTCCTGAGGAAAATGAACGACTTCAAGTTATAACCAAATTGGGACAGACGCATAAAATCACACCCATTTATTGGACTGAATTATTACTTTTAACATGGCTTCTGATTTAGCAGCTCGTTCAGTGACAGCGAGCTTGTCACGCAATGTTTGCATCTCACCCTGTAGCATAAGATTTTGGAACACACTCATTAAACTACATAAACAAAATGCAGTACGTTCTATCAAGACAACAGAGCATACTATCTCATAGTGATCAAGTGATATCACTGTACCTGCAAAAACCTCCTTTCTTCAAGCCATTGTTTCACAGGCATTACTTTATCATTGGCATCTTTCCACTCATTAGCAACCACAGTTGCTACCCTATTAGCTGTTACCTTGGCACGTGCCAGTTCTCGATCAAGAGTTTTTCTTTCTTCCTGGAAATAGATAAATATAAACACTCCTGCACTTAATTTTGTCCATATACTAACTGTTTTAGAGTATAATTCAGAAAAGTCTAGCTAGGATAGATTACATTCATCTCTTGAACTTTCCGTTGATAATCCCGGACAGCATTAGCAGCTGCACCACCAGCAAGAACAGCCTCCTCAAGCTCACGTACTGTTTGGGTAAGCTTTTCAACCTCTGCAACCTTTTGGCGATGCATTCTGTCCAATATTTTATTTTCTTCCTGATGTATGTTAGTAATAGAAACAAGATTAGTAAAAAGCAGTATTGATTATTAAAAACTAAAAGGAGAGAATGCTGCAATGTTCAGATCAACAGAAACATCAGCCCTGTGATCAGCATACCTGGCATATTTCTATCTGTTTCATCAGCTCTTGGTTCTTGTTCTGAAGGTCATCCACCATAGAAGCTTTTGCTAATGCTGACTGCACAGTTCTCTCAGCATCAAGTAAAGCTGCCTCTTTCGACTTTGTAAGACGATCCAGTGCTTTATTATCATCTTGCAGCTTTGCAATCTGCACAGAAGGAAGGTGAAAGAATAAGAAAATCTATGAAGTTGAACTTTTTACCTAACCACAGCCAGTTTTTAAATGCATGCACACACCTCCTGACGTGCAAGCTTGAGTTCAGCCTCCAAAGGTGCAAGGATGGCTTCAATAGGCGGCATATCATCATCTTTTTGGGCAGCATGGACCCTTCTAAGAGTGGCTTCTGCTGCAAATTGAGCTGCCATGGATGCTTTCTTCTCATCATTAATTTTCTTAATTTCAAGATTCTGCCAAGAAAGAAAATTATTTAACAGTTATAGAAAGCTTTAAAAAGAAAAAAAATTGACGAGAAAAGTTCGCATTAGTACCTTGCTTTCTAAAAGAGATTCTGTCAACTTAAGCTTCTCGTCGACCCTTGACAACTCATCCGTGAGCTAAAATAAGGACAAAATAGAAATCTACATCAGTTTTTCCTCTTCAACACTCGATGAATAGCTTTACAATCATCAGACTAGCATTCATCAATCAAAATGCATGATTTGGTTCATAAGGCAAGACTAAAACTAGAGCTTTGTTGCCCAAAGCACAGCATAAATGCAGTGATAAAATCTAGACCTGCCTATCACCTAATAAGGGTAGACCACAGATTCCAACTATGAACATCAAAAGCCTTATTCAACTTTTATGATTTAGAAAGGAAAGTCGCAACATTCTCTTTTGGGAATATGCTGCACTCCCCATATAAAAAATGGATTGTGGAACATTACCAGATCATTATATACTGTACATGTACTTCCAATTCATATGGATGGCAAACAGAAATCTTCAAAGTAATGAGTCCAAATTAACTCTCAAACCAGAAGAATTTAGTATGTAGTCATTAAATTACTGCAAATTACATTTGTAAAAGATTTTGTTCAAAGCAATTTGGAATAAGACTAGTAGTACACCAATGGAGATTACTTCATCAGGGACACAACTGAGTCCAGACTCCAGAGTGATTATTCAAATCCTAAGATTTCTTATACCTTCTGATTTATGAACACCAACAAACAATTATCTATTTCCTAGTAATAAGACAATCAAAGTCTTGCAATCTCCACTTAATACAACATAATACCCAGTGTAGTCCCACAAAGTGTGGTCTGGGGAGGGTAGAGTGTGCACAGAACTTACCCCTACCTCAGAGACAGAGAGGCTAGCTATATCTGATAGATCCTTTGCTCAAGAAAAAACAGTTCCACTTAATACATCAAGAACAGATAATTCATGTAGTCAATCCCAACAATCTATTAACACTTAATTGCTCGATAGATACATATTGTATCATATGCTTAACTAACATACAAGTCACTCTTATCTTGTATTGGACAATTTCAACTATATTCATTAAGAAAGATACTCAAAAGAGAGAAAACAATTCAATTTCCTACTCCTTCCTTTTAATATCTCTCACAACACCCAAGGGTATGGCATAGTGGTCAATGACATGTGTTGAGAACCATGTCTCAGGTTCAAATCCCAAATCCCAACAGAGACAAAAAAACACTAAGTCATTTCTTCCATTGGTGGGAAGTGACAGGTATCCTATGTAATTAATCGAGCTGTGCGGAAGCTGGCACAAACACCACAATTAACCACAAAAAAAAATGATCTTTTACACATTATGTGCTCGCATTGTGCTATAAAAGCAACATTCAACAGTAACAAGAGCAAAAAAAAGTAAATAGTGAAAACAGCAGAACCTCTTCAACAGCCTTTTCTCGTAATCTCTCGGATAACTTCAGTGCCTTGATCTCCGCTTGAGCTTCAGTCAATTCCCGGTCCTTATCTACAAAAAAAAAAACACTACATCAATCACAAAAACTCCAGAAAGCCAAAAAAAACTATTCACATAAAAAAACGACACCGTTTTAACACCAAATCAGCATTGGATCCAGCTACTATGACTAACCTCTGACTTCATTCTCAAGTCGATTGAGCTCCAATTTCACCGGATCCGAACCATGAAGAAGGTTAAAGAACTCATCCGCATCAAGGCTTGGCCTCATCACCGCCGTCTTCCTCCGTGAACTCTTCCCTTCCTTAAACGACGCCGACACTGTCAACGGCGTCGTCTCACGCACATTGCCTCCTCCACCGCCACCGACGCCGTTTTCTCCGGAACTGAACTCCGATAACTCGCCGGAAAACTCCGACATCTCCGTTCAACTTTTTTTTACCTCTCTTCTCTCACATCCAATACACCAAAAATTTCTTCCACAGAGATTTATACCTACAAAAAAAAGTGTGTATATATATATATATATAATTGTATAATTTTAGAGAGAGAAAGTGTGTGGAATGTTTAAGTTCAAAATGATACTAGTAGTGAGTTTCTCTCACTAAAATACAGTGATTTGGGGAGTTTGTTTTTCTCTCTCTAGAAAATCTGATTAAGAGAGAGAGTGAGTGAGTTGTGTTTTAGCTGTGTTGATCTGAGATTTGAGTACACAAAATAATATTCATATATTTGGACTAGTGTGACTTTGAAATGCTATTTTTGAACTTAATTTGACTATATTACCCCTTTGTTATCGAAGAAATGATTTTCTAGTCTTTTACGGAAAAATATATTTATATTTTTATGTAGGTATAAACATAAATGTACATTTTAACTCGACTTCATTTCACATTTATGTCCTTTAACTTTTTGGTGTGTACAAATAGACACTTAAACTGATAAAAAACTGAACAAATAGATGCACACGTCCTATGTGACATCCTACATGACAATTTATGTATTACGTGGTGTTCTACATTTATTATATCACATAGGACTCATAAGTTTATTTGTTCAACTTATACAAATTTGAGTGTCAATCGTGCACACCCAAAGTTTGAGGCCAAGTTAAAGAACACAATTATGTATCTTAGTATTTGGTATCAATACTCGTGCACCTCGACTAGTTTTACAGGATATCTATTACCTTCCTTCCATACCAAATTACCATAGTGTTTGGTATCAACATTAAGATTCGATTAAATTTAAACTCAGGCTGAAAAGTTTTATATTAAAATTAAATCGCGTTCTAACAAAGACGACATCATATATAAGACTAAAACTCAAAATTTTAGTAAACTTATATAGTAAAAATAAAAATCTTTTATAAAAAAGCTATAAATTTAAAAATAATATTTATAAATAATCTATAAAACCAATCTCCATGCAAATACAACTAATATATTTGACAAATCTTTTGAAATTTGACTATAGTGACCGGTATATGACTTCATTAAATTTGAACTTGCCTTTTGTTTTTAACATTTTGTACCAATAATAAAGTGGTCTTCTTTTTTTCTTTCACTCGAAATTTATATTGAAATTTAATTAAATTTGAATTTGCGTTAAAATTTTTATTTGAGTAATCAAAACTTTTTAATAGTAAAGATTATTTTGTATTTAGAATTCAAATTTGAGATTCCTAATTAAGAATAAAAATACTTATTATTCCATCAAAGTTCTTTTGGTACCACACATAATAATATTTAATATTTGGCAAATATGTTTAAATGTTTTTTTGGACTTGATTTGACGGTAGTGCCCTTCTGTTTGACTTCATTAAATTTGAACTTTTAGTTTTTGATTTCTAAATTTTGCAATAACGATAAAGTTTGTCTCATTTATATGTATAGTCAACATCAAATAACAAAATTCCTCCTAAAAATAATTTTAGAAAATAAATAAACCTTCAACATTATAAATAATAGGAGCAAAAATTGACTATGGATATAATTTATATCGAATTCAAATTAATCGAACAAATAAATTTTGAATACTAAATGAGTATACCAAAACAAAACAAGGATAAACGTAAAACCACTTCAATTTTAAAATTTTGTTTTCTATTTAGCTAAGAAATCAAATTATATACTATACGGCGTGTAAGAAAATAATATTTTTCAGTTTTTTTAAATTCAATTATATAAAAAAGATGTGATCGGTATGATGGAAATTCATTATTATTATTTATTTAAAAACAAAATCAAACCAAATGTAATCGACCAATCAAATAAAAAATCTACTTTCTTGCAATTTAATTTAATTCAATTTTTCTTTATCAGATTATAAGGATTGTGTTAAATAAAAGGGGACACATTTTTTTTTTATTTGTCTCAATTTTATTTTATTTTAAAAAAAACACATACCAATAAAGATATCAATATTTTGTCTAGCATGCTTTCAGTCTCAATTTTCAAGACCAAAATATAATTATTTGCTAATTTGTTGTGTTGTCACTTTCCTAATTATTAGCTTCCCCATACATGAAATGAAAGGGCAAAAAGTCCTTAAGCCCTCAACTCAACTAATCCCACTAATTATGCCAAAAGATTATAAATAATACTCCCTCCGTCTCAAAATATTTCTCGTCCTTACTAAAAATATTCATCGTTTCATAAGCGTAAGACAAAGTTAATAATATTTCCACCATTTTATCTTTTGAAATGTTTTTTCTTGAGTCGAGAATCTATCGAAAACAGTCTATCTGCCTCTCAAGATAGGAATAAGGTTTGTATAAACTCTACCCTTCCGCCTCTGTAGACATCACTTGTGGAATTATATTGAATATGTTATTGTTGTACATTTAATAGTAAATTGTTCTTGAAGGTTACAAACATCTCGATTATGATATAAAATCATAAATAAAATAGTCAAATATTTTTTGATTGATATTTTTATGAGATGTGTAGATAAAAAAACACGATAAATATTTTGAGACAGGAGAGAGTAGTAATTAAGTAGAAGTTAAAAATCAATAGAATATGAGTAGAATCCTAGGAACTACCTAACCAAATTCCCTTTTTAAATCTTTTCCTTGTCATGATAGTTACTTAAGATAGATTAAGATTAAATTAGCTGAATAATTTTGATTGATATGTATATATTATATTAAAAAGATGGACCAGATGATGTGTCAATTTCCTTCAAGTTAAAAGCCTAAAGGTAAGGGGAAACTAATAATTATGAGTTTGAGTACTTTAAAAGAAGAATTAGCATTAGTAGTGTAAGATTTGGACCTAATTATTGTTGTTTAGGGCTAAGTATGGGATGGTTAACTACTTAATTTTTGAATAGATATGCATCGAGATAGTGGAATGAATAAAATTCCTTCCTCGTTATTACCTATAAAACTTTAGGTTTGAATCGAAAACAATATTAGTAGGAAACGTTTTCTATAAAAATAAGCGTGAATGGTTAATTTTTGAACCGCTTGTTAATATTTAGACTCTATTGAATGTAATTATAATATAACCACTACTTAAGACTTAACATCTGAATAAAATGTTCTACAATATATGAGATCAGAGTACTTCGAAACTTTGATAACTCAAACTTTAATATAATGTGCCTTGTTCGAAAATTTACTAGAGACTCTATACGCAAGTTCATCGAATTCAAACTTTCACAGTACAATATAGACACCCATCTTGCGAGAATTATTGCCTTGGAATACTGGCTTCACAATCTAAGTGTGAAATTTTCTAGAGTTTCAAATTCGATGATCAATTTATGAATTTTAATTTATATTTTTAATCAGTTAAACTTCAAGAACATTCCTGATGTTCAATTTTTTTATAAATAAAAGTTATTGTTTTTCAAATAAAAGAGACAATTTTTAAAAAATTAACATGTATTTCTCTATTTTTAATTACAGGTCTTAAATTCAAATTTTAATTATGGAAGAAATTAGGTTAACTAGTGCTTCCTCTTAAACAGACTTTATTACCCATTTTAATGTTGCAATAAAGTGGTAGCCATGCTAGTAATCAACATTTTTATAAATTAAGTAGACAAAAGTATAATTAAGTCTTTATTACTGTATTGAAGACTCTGTCGAGCTCTTATTCTTTTCATTTAAATTATTTATAGTATTTTTTTAAAAATAATTATAATGATCAAAACTCCTCCTAATTTTAGAAAACGTTGTAAAGAAAAACACCACAGATAATTTAAAACGAATAAAGTATTAGAGTATTACAATAAATATTTTTAAAGAAGGCTGCTCAAGTGGTAAACACTAAACACTCCCACCCTTTAATTTCAAAATTGTTGATTCGAAACACAATAAAAACAAAAGATATTATAGTGGAGATGCGACGAATAATGTAGAATTACGTGAGAGAATGGTACTTCTTAGTGACAAGAAGCGGAGAGCTCGTTGCACTTTTTTTTAATAGACCTATCTTCTTTCTATAAGCAAGCTCTTTCTGACAGTCTTGCACGACTCTCGGTAGACATGTTGGGGGATTAGAAAAGACCATCTCATTTCAATAGTATGTAGCTTTACTTTCCTGAACTTTTATGAAGGGCTTACTTAGCGCAGTTGAGGGCGCTTGTTGAATACCTTTTCTACAGCCTGTTTGAAACTTGTTTTCTCTACCTTCATTAGAAAAAATATTTTTGTATTTTCAAAGAAGTTTTTATTTTAAAAAAACTACTTTTTCAAAATTTTAACCAATCAAATTTGAGAAAATTGAAAAACCTCGTACCAAACACAACCTACACATTACTTTTAGATAACACAGGATCAAATACATTAATATGTCATTTAACTTGCCTTTAGCTAAAATCTATGCCTTCCAACTTTGAGTATACACAAGCAGACACTTAAACAAGTGTAAAATTGAACAAGTAAATACACACGTCCTACACGACATAATACACATAGGACACAAAATTATTATGTAGGATGAATATCTCTATTTGTTCAATTTTATACAAGTTTAGATACTTATCCTGGAAAAAAAAGTATCTACTTATGCACACTCAAAATTGAAATACATAGATATCAATTGAAGCAAGTTAAATGACATATTTACGTATTATACATGCTCAAATTATATAAAATGTTTCTCGTAAATGTGATTGTTTGTCAAAAAGCACTTTAAGAGTTTTTTATTTTTATTTTTTTGGAAAAATATAATTGAGAAGGACTAATAGACTTTAAAGCCAGATATAAATATTTGGACCTTTCATTTGTCAAACTTGCCGCTTACCAATCTTTGTATTGGTAAAATGAATTAACTTCATGCAACTCAATTATTCCTTTGAGTACTATTCCTTTGAGTACCTGCTACCTCTCATCGTACGCAGCTTATCTAACTGAAGTACCAAAGGCGAACGAGGCACCAAGGCCCGGGACAAGATAAACATAATGAAAGTACATATTCAGAAGGCTTTTTATGTAGATTTCTTTTGCAATGTTCCATCCAACAACTTACAAGCTTTTTATAGGGATTTCATAGTCCCTAACACTATTATGTACAAACTACAAACCTCAGAATGATTATACATCAAAGGGGTACACCGTACACGCCACAAAAAGTGTTCAGTAACAAACTACTTGTGTAAATGGACATCTCGAAGGACTGAAGCAACGCGAAATCTATACAACTAACTAACTAGCAGAGCTCTGGATTTTGTCAATTCATCATAACTCATACTATGAGCGAAAAAAAGGGAAGTTTTCGTGCATGGTGTTGAAAATGAGTACCTGATGTCTGTGTAGGTATCATGACTCAACATCACTTTAACTTTCTCGGTGACATGCACAGGGTTCAACAGCGTATGACTATACTTTCAGTCTTTTCGTGTTGTAGTCATCCATATCATAGTTAGATCGAACATTGCATAATGTCAGTCTCACAAAGCATAAATTCTGTCATCGGAGTTGTAGTCATCCATATCAGAGATATTTGCAGAGTGAGACCATGAGAAAGATTTGCTTCCACTTGCTCTTCTGATACGCCTTTGAGAATCGCTACCACATATGCCAAAATGCTGTCGGAAAACAAAGTAGCACAAGCTAACGAGAGTTCCAATGAGAATTGGTGCACCAAGCACAGTAATAGTGATTGCCATCCACGAACTTTTCCTCCCTACAACAACAAAACCAACAGCTAGGAATGCTCCACAGGTACTAACGCAGGCTGCCCACATCAACTTGTTCACGACTGAGACGATTTGTTTCTGAGCTCTAGTATCCCAGGCAACAAGAGTAATCTGAACAACAACAACAGCGAGAGATATAAAGAGAGAAGTAGCATTCAGGAGGCAGAACACGCGGAATGCAACAGTATCAGCAATTCTGGCCTTTCCTGCTTCGGGTCCAGTCTCCACATATTGGCCTGGCAAGCTGAATATAGCGAGAAAAGCAATAGACGCAAACAAAACAGCAACCACAGTCACAGAGTTAATCGTATTCTGAACAGCTTCCCTATGAATCTTCCTAAGTTCTTTGGCAATACCAGAAACACGCCTTCGGGTCTTTTCATTTTGTATAAGCTGGGATTGCACCTCATGCTTAATGTCACTTACGGTCCTCTTAAGTTCTGATGCTTCATCAAATTGACCCACAAATCTGGCATGTTTTGCACCAGCCTCAGTCAGACCTTCCTTAATTAACAACGCTGAGTCTCCATATTGCAGTTTGTCTGCCAAGTCCATTGCAGTTTCCTTTTGATTATTAATTGCATTGACATCAAGGGATCTGTAACTGAGGAGAAGGCTTACAATCTGAAACAAGACACATCATGAGGATATGAAAAATAAAAACCAACAAAGGTTATGTAGGAAAATACAAAGATGGTTATATCACAATCATATAAAGATGTTTGGTTCATTATGCCAGTTATTGGGATGCTAACCTTCTTTTGGCATAAACATAATCTTCTTGTTGCTATTTTGTGCAAACTCAAGTTTTAACATGAGAAATGGAGAGAAAATTAAAATCAGAGGAATTTTCGTTCAACTTGCAAAAGATGATGAGCAATTTGGGCTATTTCCAATACGTGGAAAGGTTAAAAAAAAGAATTATCATTTGCTCCGACACATGTTTAGCACCAAAAGATGTGAGCGCTGACTGTTGAAGCAGACCATATAATTAGAATACTTAAAGTGTCTATACATTGAGAAAGCTAGAGCAAACCCAATTGCAGTATGTGAAAATCAAGGAAAACTTTGTGGGTTTAAGAATAATTCAAATCATCCTTATTCTAAAGGTACATTGTTTAATGATCATTTTGTTGTTGTTCACTCGCTTCTTCATATTTCTTGGTGGAACATTATGTGCATTGTATTCTGTGTTGGAATGTATGTATGTTATGCATTTTAGTGTAAAATTATACACCATTAGCAAGTTCATAACTAAACAAAATTACCTAAAAAATAGAAAAATAAATCAACAATAAGAAAATAGAAAAAAAGAAAAGAAACAAGACAACAAATGCCGGCTCAGCCGCCTCTTCTTTTTTTTAGGATGAAGGTTCAGCCACCTATTCTAATCACCCTTTGCTTCGATATAGCTTTATTGAAATTCAAACACATACCATTTGATGTTTAACTTAGCCTAATTTACCAAAAATTAAAAATCCGGTGCACCATACATATTACTGCAAGGATGAATGAAACATCTAGTACTAAACAGGAATGAGAAATGATATAGAAGCTCCTTCTATCACATTCTTTTTTTAAAAGAAAATAAAATGAGCTCCCTCTATCACATTCTTCACGAGTCATAGAATAGTTAAATATTATAGTTACTGTTTGAGCATATTTTTGTTCCATAGGCTAAATTAAAGTTAGTAGACTGATAGCAAAAATGATGCCATTTCTTCCTTCTTGGTGGAGTTACTTTGGACTACTAAACAGTGTAATCAAATATTGAAAAACTTGCACACTTTATCTTCGTATATTTGTTTCCCAAATGATGTCACATATCTTTGTGTGTTAGGCTGGACCCTTCATGAAAAATTTGCAACTTACGCTACATAAATCACTAGGATGTTTTGACTTTTGAGTTCCTTTTCAACTTTGTAACTTCATGATACACTTAGATGATGAAACAATATTACAAGATTCTTATCATGAGTTTTTATTCATCCCTCAAATTATTAGCATTCATTTTTCACTAATGAGAAAAACTTGCATTTCCTATCAAGGGTCCCAAAAGAGACCAAAAATTTCCGAGAAGCCGTAACTGTCTTCTGATTGTGTTCCAAAACTATGTTACCTAGACTCAACTATCAATACATACTGGATATGGGTGATTATGGCGGCTTCAATATGCTGATCTCTCAGCGTAGTCGACGTTTTTTTTTATGTAAAGGTTAGGATTGGTCATTGCAGAAGTTCAGCGACCTCATTTGTTAGAGAAGTCAAGCAGTTCAAACAGCTCCTTGTAACATGGCTTGGCAAGCACCTTTTAAGTTTACAGTCAAATATTACAAACAATAGTTTTCTGGTAGGGTTCAACACTAGAAAACTTTGTCTATCTGATGTAGCAACAAAAACATGATAAAAAAATATAATTACTTGGACTCCCAAATTCCATAACATGGATACCACATAGTTTGGGAAAGTCTTATGGTTCTAAATTCTAATATTTGTCTATTGGAAGTCTTATTCCCACATGCTTTGTGTGTGTAACAATGTAAATGAAGGTCTTAGTTGCCTTTCACTAAAACATATTTCTCTTATTTTATTTGCTCTTTTTCACTTTTCGTCCTTCTTTTATAACTACAACTACTCCCAATACTAACAGTCATCCTTCCCGGTTAAAATCTAACCCCTATTTTGTGCAAGACTCTGCAGCAGGTAATATTTTTCTTTGTTTTAGTTCTACATCAGTTTCCCGGAAACCTATCTAGCATAAACCTCTTTTTGGAACGAAGAAAATGCATTGTTCAGGAACTTGAGTGCTAAAGAAATATAACCCTCAACTTCGTGATCTAGAAACGTTAGCAGATCTTCGATGTATTCAGAAAAGCAAGTATGATGCTATAACCTTTGGATAATAAATAGAAAGATACCTGGGGGCGACATTTCCGTGTGGCTATATGCAAAGCTGTGTTTCCCTTCTTGTCACGCTCATTCAATATTGAGCTGTCAGTATCCAACATTTCCTCCACTACAAAGGTATCCTGACCCTTAACAGCCATATGAAGTGCGGTTTGGCCCTTTTTATCTTTGATAGATATTATATCTGGATCTCGCTCTATGAGTGCTTTCACAATATGCAGAAGGCCATACCTAGCAGTGGTGTGCAGTGCAGTTTTTCCATTCTTCCTAACAATTCGTATGGAGCTCACATCTGCATCTAAAATAGCATTCACCACATCCAAATGTCCCTTGACGGCAGCTGAATAAAGAGGGCTTGTGTTTGAGGAGTTGCATACTTTACAAAGTCCAGGCCACATGGCCAAGAGCTCCCTCACAATACCTGTAAATGACAGCATATGTGTTATACGGTCAAACATCCTCCAAAACATACAAACGTTGGACTAGTAAGGTATACTCAAGACACGGCGGTAAAGGCCAGGTCATAAGAATTTACAATCGAGCATGTCAGCTACTTCTTCAATAGCTCTCTCTAAATTTCTCAAGTAAGGAACAACAATAGAAAAATAAGTCCTATTATCGACTACTGCAATAACGTAGGCCCAAGTTGTTTGAGATTGAGGATTAGTTGATCAATTGATCAGTAATAGAAACACAAGCATCACCACTATCTTTAAAAGAACAAAAAATATCACAAGCACCTGGATCCAATACTTGGATTGTCTATGGTCTCAGAAGATCATAGACAAAACCTATTACACAAAACTTAAAATTCATGGTTTTGCTTCAAGATTTCTGTTAAGTTGACCTTATCATAATGAAACATTATAGATACTCTATTTGGGCATTACATAGTTGATCAACAAAGCCAAGAATCGTGATTAAACACCCCCACCCCCACCCCCACCAACCCCACCCAAGGACGAAGGTAGACTATAGCTAACAGGTCAGGCCAAACCTGGTATTTTTAGTCCTAACTTTGTATTTGTTAAGAAATTTATCCAATTTGTACGAAATATCACAAGCACCTGGATCCAATACTTGGATTGTCTATGGTCTCAGAAGATCATAGACAAAACCTATTACACAAAACTTAAAATTCATGGTTTTGCTTCAAGATTTCTGTTAAGTTGACCTTATCATAATGAAACATTATAGATACTCTATTTGGGCATTACATAGTTGATCAACAAAGCCAAGAATCGTGATTAAACACCCCCACCCCCACCCCCACCAACCCCACCCAAGGACGAAGGTAGACTATAGCTAACAGGTCAGGCCAAACCTGGTATTTTTAGTCCTAACTTTGTATTTGTTAAGAAATTTATCCAATTTGTACGAA
>JAJOOD010006857.1:0-25278 GCA_029582525.1 Solanum tacnaense
TGTAAGTCCAAATCTTTTTTATCTAGCTCATTTAACTAAAAATTGAAATGTTATGTCAGTTAATTAGGTGCATGTTATCAACAATGTAATTCTCATTCGCTAAATACAAAAGCCCTAAAATAACTCATGAATGTGGCAGGTAAATACAAAAGCCAAGAACTGATATTGCTAAGGCAATGAATAAAAGTCTCTTAATTGAAACAAATATTTCTAACGTGCCTAAAACTCACCTAGTATTAAAAGTACTTACTCTTATTTTGATGAATTTTAGAGAACTAATCTTTCATTCCATTATTATATTAATTGATACTATTTTTAAATAAATAAATCCTCATATCAAAGGATTCAACTAATCCAAAATGAAGTAAATTCAAGTTTAACAACATAACCCATTTGTTTGTTTATTAGGTAATCACATTTATTTAAAAATATGTAAATTAAAATAGACAATTGACATGAACATTAAGCTACAACAATGTCATAAAAATAGTGGCTTGGGCATGACAAAATTAAACAACAATAACAACAACAACAACAACAATAAAAAATAAAAAATTCTTACATTATATAGAACTTCATTCATTAAATAGAGATATAACACTTTAACCCAATCTTCATTTCAATCAAATTATAAATAAAACAAAACTATAGAAAAACTTATCACATAATTACATCAATTTCCATAAATAAATTAAGAGATAAGGTGAAGTTGAGTACCACAAATGAAGAAATAAAAACCGCAAAATTTTGATCGAAACTCGATTAAAACTCTCATAAAAAAAAATTGATGTTAGTGTGTATTGTATTTTTGTTTCCGTGTGTTGTTGTTGCTTTGCGTGTATATTGTTTTTTTTTTTCGGTTTTTGCTGATCGTCCTTTTTTTTTGTGTGTGTTTTTGTGTGATGGTAGTATAGGAGTTTTTTTTTTCCTTTTGTTCCTTTTTTTCATTTGCTGGGTTTGGGGTAGTGTAGGTGTGTGTTGCTGATTCTTTTAGTTTTGGTTTATTGTTGTGTTAATACATGTAATGATTGTGTGTGTGGGTAGATAGTGGGTAAGCAATTAGGATAGTGGGAGGAAAATAGGATGGTGTAGGTGTAGTAGTGGGGTAAGAGGTAGTTTAGGTTATTTATTTATTTATTTATTAAATTTATATAAAAATTATAAAAATATTAGCTAATTATTTTGAACTAATGAAAATATAAGAAAAGATAAGTAGTTAATCTAAAAATGTAATTAAAGAAAATATTAAAATTACTAGCTTATTTATTAAACATAAATTAAAAGAAAACATATTAAAAATTATATTTTTTTATTTCTTTTTAAAACAATTGAAAAAATAAAACTTACCTAAAATTGCGATTCAATTTTTTGTGCTTTTCAAATCATTTAAAATAAACTTAATAAAATAAAATAAAAATAAAAATTTTTAATTTAAATTTTTAAAAAATATTTAAGCACTAAAAATAATGTAAAACTTAAGTTTGATAAAAAAAATTACGTGTCTACACAATATATTAAATCAAATATAATAATCTACAAAATGACCTAGCTAATTGACTCTAGATGTATGAGGATATGAGGGTTTTAGAATAAAGAATTCAAAATATGGTCAAACGATTGTAATCTTAGCTGAATTGAGTGGCCTATTGTATTAGGTATTTAGTCAATTGAATTTAAATATTGCCAAATCGAATCAATTAGCTAAATTCGATTGAAGTTGAAATAAGACAAGTAATTATCGATTAATTATTTGAGGTTCTTAATTTAAATAAGACAAAATAATTCTTAAGACATAAGTTAATTAATAATTATACATAAATATGAAGTTAACTAATTTAGAGTTATATATGTATGTGTGTGTGTATATATATATATATATATATATAACATAATTATATAATTATTTCTGAAAACTAACAAAACTATTTAGAGAATAGATTTAAAATATTTTTGAAATTTTAAAAAATAATGATTTCAAATTGAAGAAGCTCGATAATTAATACGAATTGCATATGATCAAAATTGGGTATCAACACTCGTGATGATTGAAAGGTGTCCTATATTATAATTGTATATAATCAATGTTTATACACACTTATAAAGTGCAGGTACATTATTTAAAAATTATCTACAATTGATTTGTGTATGTGTTGCTTAATTATGTATAACAATATAAAATGTATATAAGCACCTTTTATACAATTATACACGTATATACAAGTGTATACACTATTTTAAATTAAAAAATTATTCAGTATAATTATAAAGTTATATAAAATTAAACTTTTGACTTTATTAAAAGAAACATTAATACTCGATTCGCTTTGATCGGTAAATCAAATTTTAAAAAAATATTGATACCCACAACGATAGTACTTTATCATAATATATTCAAAATCTTAGTTGGTTAATTTCTTTCATTTGTGCTTTCATTTTTTTTTAGTTTTTTTCAATTTCCACACAAATGAAAAAGGTAATAGAACCCATGAAATATTTTACATATTTGCAGTCTAAGTTTTTAAGTCGATATTATCTTTATAGAGTTGCTCTACGTAAAAGGATCCACTACTAATTATGTATGTATTTTTAGACGGAAGCAAATAGATCGAGTTAGTATGTACAGTTACCAACAAAAAATAAAATGTTCTCTTCGTTAGTGGTTAACGGTTCATAATCAGCGTGAATTATTTTTTCATATAAAATAAATAAAATATTTGATATTATTATTCAATTTCTTTACATAAAATCAAATGAACAGAATAATAAAATTGATATATTTCAAAATTAAAAAAAATCTTTAAAATGATGAAAGTCTACCATTTTATAAATTTCAGCTTCTAAGATATTAAATAAATTCCCATTAATAAAGTCGTTGGAGTACAAAATTTGGAATCAAAATATACGAGTAAATTTTTTAAAATTTTATTATAGCTAATTGCAGGAAATTCAATTCTATTAAATATAAATAAATTTCTTTCTACAACTAACGAGTAATAACATTTTTCTTTTTATAATAAATTTTAGCATTCTCAAGTCATTAGTAGCAATAATATATTTCATTTCATCCTCCATTGAATAAAAATCAGGACTTGTATCTTCTTTTACCGTGAATTTTGTTTTGAATCATTGAGGTAAGGTTCTTTTCTTCAGAGTAATTTGAAGAAAAAGTAGTTGGAAAGAGAAACAACTGAAAAATGGGTTAAAGACCTAATTTCACATAGATATGAGTTCTATTTGTATAAAAATAGTCAAGAGACCAAACATGATAAATTTTTGAATACTTAAAGGACTAAAACTAGTAAATGCATAGTCAAGGGACTAAAAATGGCAAGTATATAATTAAGAGACCAAACATGATAATATTTTGAATAGTTAAAGGACTAAATATGATAAATGTATAGTTATAGGACTATTTTAGACCTACTTTAATAGTTGAGGGACCATTTATGAAATTCTCTAATTATGAACAATCGTACCCAAAATGAACTTTATAGTTGAATTATTCAACTACAAATTCTAAGTCGTCGCTATTTAATACCTTACATATTTTGTGACAATTTTTTGTTGTCACTAAATCGTAGGTTGATTAGAGACAATAAAATGATTGTCACCAATTGTTAATATTATTAGTGACGAAAATAAATGTTACAATAAAATCTAAATTTTTATAGCTAAAACTTAGAATATTTAACTACAAGCTCTAATTTGTCACTATTGTATCAACATATTTTTTGAGACGAAATTATTTTGTGTCTAAAAATTAATTATTTTAAGACAAAAATAATTTGTCACAAATTAAAAACATCATTAGAGACGAAATAATGTGTCATTGGTAACTTTAAATTCGTGACTGACAGTACTCAATAAATGGCGCCAATACATTTTTTGGTGGGAAACTTTAGTGGACAAAACTTTGCTACGAACTATTATGTTTTGTCACCAAAAGTAACTCCCTTGTATATTTAAGCACGAAAAGTAATTTTTGTCACTAAAAGTGAACAATTAATGACGAATTCTATATTCTAGCTAATAATTTCGTAGCTATATATCATATTTATTGTAGTATTGCTTGAACTGCGGGAAGCACTCCAGGACCAACCAATCCTTTCAAGAACAATATAATCTGTTGAGCTAACACTAGGTCTAAGGGAGGGATACTTGTAGTCTCATCCTGCACCTCTTCCTCTTGTCCAACATCCTCCTCATTCTCAACCTCAACATTCTCCTCTATCTCTTTATGATGCGCATGAGGGTACTCATTTCTGTGAGCATTCTCAACAGGAGCTCCATCCCTAGTAGGTGCTACTCTGCCTTGGCCTCTGCCCCTTAATCTTCCTCTACCCCTACCTCGACGGCGACCTCTTGCTGCGGATTCCTCAGCTGGTGCATTGACCGGAGCTACGGGCCTAACGCCGTTGAACCTAGTGTTAACCATCTGCGGACAGAAGAGTGAAGGAGGTCAAATACCAATTTGAATCGCCGGATATCAACTGGGCCCAAGTTATAGGACGAAAGGAGTCAAGAGAAAACAGAGAGATTTCCTAAAGTCTTATAGCCTCCCAAAGAAATGTACAGACGTCTCCATACCGTTTCACAAGACTCTACTAGACTCGTTTTGGTACATCAAGATCAACGAACCTAGGGCTCTGATACCAACTTTGTCACAATCCAGACCATCGTGAGTGGCACCCACACTAACCTTCCGGTGGGAGAACCATTACTACAACCCAACTAACCAAGAATCTACACGTTTAAAGATATGGAAGCAGGTTTAAATGTATAAATAAAGTAGAGTTCCCATAAACTCCAAAAGTCTAACAACGCATTGTGGAATTAAATGCCTAGAACCTAAAAGTCAATGTACCAAAACTCTAACCAACATGTCTACGAAAGTGGGTACAACCCAAACTAAACATAAGAAATCTAAAGAACTAGTCTAAGTCCGAAGAAATGGACTAAACAAAAGGAGAACTCAAGGAAACCCGGAAGAACTAACTCACCCTCGAATTCGATTGACGATCACTGATCTTCTAAACGAGGTCTGTCAGTAGCCGCTTGAAGATGACCTATACTCAACAAAGAAAGAGAAAGTGTAGTATCAGTACACAACCACAGTGTACTGGTAGGATCACACGGCTATCCCACTAAGTGCAATATAAGCAAGTCATTACAACATCATAAGCATGCATACACCGAACATATACAATATCAATATCATTTCAAGTTCAATGTACAATTCCACATTCTCAACAATACGCATATGTATAACAAGTCATTGGTCCTCTCGTGGAACCCATACCCAAACTGTTAGTTTACCAGATCGTGGTACCTGTTCCAAGTTAGTGTGTCGGATCATGACACCCATTCCAATATTTATGTCGGTACGTGACATCCGATCCCAGTTAGTGTATCGAAACGTGACACCCGCTCCATTCAACATACCACAATCACAATCACAATGTACATTCTCACAATCAAACAATTAAGAGGTGATTCATGGCATATAGTTATTCGTTCATACTCATTTATGATAAATGTGATCAATAATGCAACATTCGCATACATACATGCAATATAATGAAGCATGTACAAACATATATCAGACAACATGAAATCACAACCATCACCTACCTCGAACAAAACTTGAATCCCCTAAGAAACTTGATTCTTCCCCTTCCGGATTCTTCCCGCTTGTTCTTGGTCTACAAACAATAATAATAATGTGAGGATCAATAAACAAGACCTAGATTACCCGGATTATACTAAATAAAATAACACTAGGTCGAACCGTTGATCCCCATACCAAGTTTAGGGTTTCTTCCATCATAAATCTCAAATCAAAACCCTCCATCATCGATAATTACCCAAGAAACTAAGTTCTACGGATTGAAAAGTGGATTCGGGGAGTGAAAACCTTACATTTAGCCTCAAGAATGGTGAAAAACTGTCAAGAAAAGACATGGGTTCGTTCCTTAGCTCTCAAAGTCGAAACTTGCAGAATAAAACATTTTTGGGGTTTATTTCTGACTTAAATCGCGTTTGTCCCGCCATAGCGGCTCGCCCTGGCGGGAAAAAATCCTGCCTTAGCGGTTTGCACGGAACCAGTGAGCAAATTAAAGAATTTCCAAACCCCTTTCTCACAACACACCTTCATCCCATGACACTCAGAAAATAACCGTCGACGCTAAGATCATTTTTGGGAGTTCCACTCATCCGAATTCGATTTCATAAAGTCAAACGGTTTTCTTAACGTCTTAGCTATCTACTCATATGATCAAATTCATAATTTGATATCCCCTTTGTTACCAGATTTCCTTAGACTTCACTGACTCTGATTTCGTCCAAATTTGGACTAGGTTGAGAAATTTCCAAATACTACCAAAAAGTTTTTCGGCCCAAAATTTTTCCCCATTGGTGTTTCTATAACCACAGGAACCGGTCGTTACACATATGGCGCTATCATCTCTCCAATTATAAATATACATATTATTATTATTATTATATAGATATTTAAAAGATAATAATAATAATATTATTATTATTATATATTTAATTGTTTTCCAAAAACTTGTAATTTAAGACTATAACATGTCTGCTAAAACTGTAACGTTTCTTAAATTAAAAAAAAACTAACAATTTTAATTGGTTAAAAAACTCTAACTTTTCTTTTAAAATAGTAACTTTTTTTTCTTTGATTAAAATATTGAATTAATTCTATTTAACTAGTTGATAATTTAAAAGTTAAAATTAGAGATTAATTGTGGTGTTGAAACGTAGGCTCTATCACCTCTCCTATTATATATATATATAGATATAAACTAGTGTAAAATAATTAATAAATGATATAATAAAAAAGAGAAATACAAATTAAGTTACGATTCTGATATTATATATTCAGAAAAATTGCTAAAAAATCTCATGCTGCATTTTCAATTTAAAATTGCTGATTAAAAAGATGAAAACATAAAAATTGATATGAAAAGCTTCAGTTAAGTAACAATCTAAATATCATAGTTTCATACTAAATTCAATGATTCTTATAGTAATATTATTGGTTCAACCAACAATACTAAATCTACTTGATCATAAATTACATGACTTTTTTTTTTGTATAAATGACTATTATAAAAAATAAACAAATCAAAATATATTTGTGCTAAATCATGGTGAGAAAAAAAATACTTGAATTACATTCGAACATATTTATACCCGAGATTCAAAAGTTATAGATTTTTTTTTCGATATTTGATGCTCGTTCTTGCATTCATTTACTACATATTTGTGTCACATAAGATTCATTAATATTTTTTAAAAAAATTGAACTTTCATTCTTATAGTACTGTCACGACCCAACCCTCCGAGTCGTGCGGGCACCCACTCTAACACCTAAGTAGGAGAACCCTCAATTCCCAATATTTAAACAATGCGGAAGATTAAGAAAACTAAGACAAAACCATTTCATATAGATTATAAATAAGAGTTTTTAAAACAATTCTAGTTAAGACTTGTAAAGTTATTAACACCCCGGGGATCTAGTCTAAACAGGTACAAGAGCTTCTAACATTTACAAGATATAAACGAAATAACAAAGATACAACTCCCACCATGCAGAAGGAAATATAGAAGCTGCTGGAGATTTCTTCGTCTTCACCTAAAGAAACATCACCGACCCTGCATCCAAACTATGCCAAAAAGGCATAGCAAGAGTAGTATTAGTACAACCACACGTACTGCTAGGCATCATCGATAAACTCGAGTACCCACCACATAATATAAGAAATCGACTAGGAAAGCATGCAATAAACTATTCATTCCTCCACCTTTATAGTTTCCTGCCCTTACCATATCCGAAAACTTAACCCACACTAGTACCCTTAACTCTAACCCCGTACTCGTTCCGTTCTTGATCATTACTTAACCATTCTGTCTCTCGAAGGAGATCCTGAATATAGCTACTACCAACCCAGACAACCACTCACGACATGCCCTTACATATTCCACGCCACCACTTCAACGCTTGACCCCATAGTACTTCCTATCAAGCCTATTAATTGTTTTAATGTTAATCCCCCATCCGGATAGTACTTAACTATTAATGAAGACGACCTAGCATTTCCCCAATCCTCAACAACAGTACACACATTTGTCACCACCTTCTAAATAACAAGGATAACGCCGGAATCCTCAGTTCCCACTCACCACAACACATTCCGATCTGGACCTAACCATTCACCATTCGTTATACAAACGGATATATCCAATTAACTTACCACATCGCAACTCACCCATATAACCATGTTTAATGCACCAGCCAGTTACCAATTCAGGATCAATGAACAATTTCACATTCTCAACAATACACACATATGACAATTTTTCAATGGTCCTCTCATGGATCCCATACCCAAACTATTAATGTACCGGATCGTGGTATCCATTTCAAGTTAGTGTGTCGGATCGTGACACTCGTTCCAATTATGTATGTCGGTACGTGACATATGATCCAAGTTAGTGTGTCGGATCGTGACACCCGTTCCAAAGATGTATGCCGGTACATGACATCTGATCCCAGTTAGTACAATCACAATCACAACCACATTCATAATTGTACAACACTCAATTTGTATAGCCACACTAGTTCATGGCATGTATTATTCATCGTCAATTCATTAGGTCGTTTTCACCCCTTATCATTCTTCGCATACACGCATGCATACAACATCACAATAAAACAATGTCACAATAAAACAGTGTCACATTAAAACAACCCCAACCTCACAATGTGGAATTAACCCATTTCCTAGCCCTAGTTCATTGACTAAGACTTCCTCATACGTTATATTTCCGATGTAACCCCTAGGCTACAATTACAAACCTTCTATTTTCGGTGAACAAAAGCCTACGCATGGATTCTACTATCAAGATCAATATATCACGCAGTGAATAACAGATTTATAACTACTCAATTAATAAAACCTAGCCTACATGGGCGCCGAGCATTCACAAAGGGATTGCAGCTTGAAAACTGGTTTCCGGACGACTGGACGGTGAATTTGACCAGAATTTTGCAAGCTATCGCCATCCCCATGCTAGAAATATCTTGCTCGTTCCTTCCCAAGCTTAGGGCAGCTTTTGGATGGTTTCTGGGGTGATTCACGCAGTTTTTAGGTGTTTTGGGAAAAAGAAGAAAATCAGACTTCGCGTTATTTACATTCTATCTCGCCATTCCCGCTCTGGCGGCAACTTATCCCACTGTGGCTCTACCTCCCTAGCGGCATCTAGCCCGCTCTGGCCGGACACTGGCCCAGTTTTTTCTTGACATTTTACTTTTCCTAAATAACGACGGTTTGGATCGTTACAAGTATGCGTTGCGAGAAGAGAGAGTTAAGTTGCTATAGTGAAACACTGTCATTGAGGTTTTACTTTTACAATACAAAATAAAATAAAATTAATCACATAATTTATTGTATAGAGATTATCAGTAGTGAGAATAAATAATTTTTAAAAAAGAATACGTGTATGCAACGACGAAGATGTAGAAAAAGTACCAAGAGTTGAATAGTTTTTTACAATACTAATACAATTGTTCCTATTATTACAATATTATTGAGGTAATTATTATACATGTCTCCAAATAGATTTTTATAAGTGTCATTTTAAGGAGTTGTAAATTTGTATATTAAATATTTGAAGGTTATGAATATGAAAGATTAGGAGTTATAGACATTACTAAATTAATTAAGATTTAAATTTATGTAATTGAAGAGGTATGAATTAAGAAGTTGATTTTATAAAATAAAATAATTGAAAAAAATTAGAAAAATGTCAAGAAAATAAAATCACAAAAAAGAAGATAAATAGGATCTTTGACCATTGAGAGGTGCCACTTCACTATATATTGATGTTATTTATATCTCTTCTCTTGTTTTTGGCTTTTATCGTTATTGTGTTTAACTTTTCTCTTTTTTATTTATTAATTTATGTACTATATATTAATTCCACATTAGTCTTGCTTTGTTATTTCAATAAAACCTGAAAAGTGAAACATCCACTCTCTTCCTTAACCGATTAGAAAATAAATGTCCATCATTTCTAATAAATTAAATTATATTCTTACACTTTGTATAAATTATATGCATATAGTTTGTTTGGATGGAAAGTGCAATAGCATATAATATTGGATTTCTCTTTTTCTTTCTTTCTTCTTCCATATTTTTCATTGAGGTATCAACTATATTCTTTTAATTGTTTATATATACAACTAGTGTACTTGGCCGTGCTTCGCGCAGTTATGAGAAGAATTAAAATAAAGTTACATACTAATATCAGTAATTACTTTAATAAAATGAATTTTTTTTATTAATCACACAATTTTGTAGAAAATAAGCTATGAAAAATATTTAGGTTAAATATGAAATTCATTAAGAAATCAATATATGTGAACTTCTGAAAGTTAAATATTAAAAATAAATTTCATAGAGAAAAAGAGAAGGTAATATTAGAACTACTCGAATGTAAACTTGAGATCTGGTCATTTTTTTCTTTTTTATTTGGGATCTTTTTTAGTATAATTTATCTATATTTATGTAAACTTGAAATTTGATCGTTCTTTTCTGCTTCGTTGTAATCTTTTTAATTATATTCTTAGTATAATTTTTCGACAATGTGTAAACTCAGTTATTGCCATTAATAATTATTATCCATGACTACATCGTTAGCCAACACTATTTTTAATCATTATCAACAATTACTATTACTTGTCGTCGTCATCACCCAATCATCACACATTTTAATTATTTTCATTGTACGATATTAGATTAATTTAATATTTGATTAATAACTCTTTTATAATTATAAAAATAAGTTTACGTATTAAAATGATGAAAAATAACAATCTTAATTAGTTAGTTTCCATATCTTAATATATTATTATTAAATGATGAAAAATAACAATCTTAATTAGTTAGTTTCCATATCTTAATATATTATTATTATATTTAGGTTCAGATATCCAATTACTTTTTGGGACAACTTATATTGGGAAAACAAAAGAATGTAAGAAAATAAATTTAAAAATAAACATAAAAGAGAACAAAAGAGAGAATTAACTACGCAAAAAAATGACACATATAAATTCCTATTTCTTTTAATTTTGCTTGGCTTAAACACAAAAATATTAAAAAGGATATATATCACATTTTAAATAAATATTACATTCAATATAATAAATTCGTAAGAATAAAGAGTCACATTAATTAAGATGATTAAGAATGTGGCTTTGGACTTGTTTGTAATGTAATATGAGTAATATTTGTACATTATTACACTAATAAAGAACATTAATTATAGAAAATGAAAAGACAATCAAATTAGAGTTATTGAGACAAAGGAAAACAACAAAAATGAAAAATATAAAGACTGCAACTTGACTTATTAATAAATAACTTGAAATCTCCTAGAAAATAACAAAAATGAAAAATTTAAAGACTGCAATTTTACACATTAATAAATAATTTATTTTTAATGAAACCAACTGTATTTTCAAAATTATAAATTAATTTTACATTCTCATGTTCTATCATTTTTGTTAATAAATATTGCTCCACCAAACTATGGAAGTATATGTACGTATTTTCTTAAGTAGCATATCGATATCCATTGACTCATTTGCTGCTCCTATGTTTAAAAATATTATAGCCCACAAGCACAATAAACTAATACTGTCAACAAAAAAGTGAGGGATGAATTTACCTAAACAAATAAATATTTTGAAGAGTGTTGTCAATATAATATAATCAAATTATCTAAGAATTACATAGAGGACTAAAGAGAATAAAATAAATTTTTTTTTAAAAACAAACTCAGGATTTATTGTCACGACCCAGACAGTCGTGATTGGCACCCACACTAACCATCCGATGGGAGAACCACAACTACAACCCAAACTAAGCAACTAAACCAAAACTAAGGCAATTAAGTTACGGAAGCAAGTTAATTAACTAAACAAATGCAGAATTAAATACCTAAAGCCTGAAAGTTATTGTACCAACACTCTACTAATGACAAGTCTAAGAACAAGGGGTATAACCCCGAAACTAAACAACACCTTAACAAATAGTCTGAGTTCGAAAAAGGGTGGACCTAAACAAGAGAGATCCATGGCAGCCCGAAAGAATTGGCTCACCCTTGAAAATCCGCTCACGCTCATTAGTCACCTAGCCGAAGTCTATCAATAGCCACCTGAAGATGCCCTGTACTTAACAAAGAAAGAGCAAGTGCAGTATCAGTACACAACCACAATGTACTGGTAGGATCACACGGCTATCCCAATAAGTGAAACATATGCAAGTAACCATAACATTATAAACATGCATATACCGAACATATACAATATTAGTCATCTTTTCAGGATCAATATAGCATCCATCATTCTCAATAATACACATTGGTTATCAATTTAGAGCAACATACCATCTTCCAATATCAATCATCATTAGATATGAACGTAATCATAACAAGTAGATACACAACATAATTCAATGGTCCTCTCATGGAACCCAAACCCAAACTGTTAGCATACCGGTTCGTGGTATCCGATCCAAGTTAGTGTGTCGGAACGTAGCAGTCGATCCCATATTTATGTCAGAATGTGGCAACCGATCTCATATTTATGCCGAAACATGGCAATCGATCCCAGTTAGTTATGTCGGAACGTGGTAATCCGATCCCATTCACACACCACAATCACAAACACAAGTACATAATCAAGACCATACATTTAAGTAATGATTTCATGGCAATGATATTTCATCTATCTCATTTACAACAAGTGTGATCAACATTGCAACATTCATACATATACAAGTATCATAATGAAGCAACAACAAGCATGCATACATCACACAAACATAGAATCACAACCATCAACTACCTCGAATCCAAGCTTGAATCCCCTAAGGCACTTGAATCTTCCCTTTCCAAATTCTTCCCGCTTGTTCGTGGTCTAAAAACATACAATTAACGCAAGGATCAACAATCAAAGGTCTAATTATCCGGATTATAACAAACCCAATAACCCTAGACCAAACCCAAGATCCTAATACCCAATTTAGGGTTGTTTCCACCATAGAATCTTTAGCAAAACCCTCCTCCATCAATATTCACCCATTCTATTACGTTCTATGAATCGAAAAATGGATTCGGGGAGTGAAAAACTTACCTTTAGCCTCAAAAATGGTGAAAAATGAGTAGGAGTTGCCTGGAGGTCATTCCTTAGCTCTAAAAGTCGAAAAATGCATAATGAGGTCGTTTAGCGGTCTATTACAGACCTTAATTTGTGTCAGGCCCGCCACAGCGGCCACCACCCCGCCACAGCGACCCCGCCAAAGCGGCAAAACCTAGCGCCAAAGCAGCATTCTCGAGACAAAGAGTTATTTCAAGAATTCCAAAATTCTCATTTCACAACACAGCTCTAACCCAGGACGTTCAGTAAATATCCTTTACACTAAGATCGATTCCGGGAGTTCTACTCGACCGAATTCAATTCCGTAAAGTCGTACGGATTCCTTAACGAGGTATCTAACTACTCATGTAATTAAAAACATAATTAACTCACCCGGTTGTTACCAGATTTACCTACACCTTAATGACTCCGATTTCGTCCAAATCTGGACTAGGTTGGAAAAATCCAACTACTACGAAAAAGTTTTCTGACCCCAATTCTTTCTCCATTGGCTTTCCCATAACGATGGAAATCAGGTCGTTACAATAGATACCAATTTACCCATCACCCATCCCCGAGTGATCAACTAGGAAAGATTGATTAAAGTATGGGTAGAATAGTATCGGAATCGTCGAATTACTTGGGATACTTGTCTCGCATGCCCTTGTTATCGAATCGCATTACCCCCTAAGGGTTTCACAGCTTCAACCTCAAACCAACCAATTGAAAACCTAGACATCCTCCCTTACAATGCCTCAATGAAGTCATCTCAACACTTGAGTGATAAATATTGTTATATGTAAACTTAACTAATCAATAAAATGATTCCCAACAACAATCAAAGTTGATCGTACACACGTCTGCCACATGTTATCAAGAATCTTGACACAATCATCAGGACTAATCCTTTCTCACATAAGCATGATAACATTCTAAATCAATACTCGCTACAATTAGAAGTGAACTTGAACGAACCAACACACACTCATAATACCCAACAATCATAGTTTTCAACAACATCTCCATCCCACAACATAAATTCCCATGAGCTTAAGTTATAACCAATTTGATCTTTAAAAATCAGATACTCATCGAGGGATATGTCCAAGCATACAACCCCTCCAACAACACTATCTAAATGCTAGATTTAGTAATTGTAGATTAGCTCTTAAGAACTGTAGAATTGGACCCAATGATCCCCACATTCAACCACACATAATCGATACATGATCTCGACGACTAGAGAAATATTAAGATTGCCGGACATCCACAAATATGCATGGTAGGTCTTCTATAAATTCTCATAAGGAAGGTGGTACATGTAGAACCACTAAAGTACGTTAACAACTCCAAGACAACACCAATTATGTCATTCGAAATAACCAAATCTTCCCAATCTTCCCACACAACCAAGAGAACATCTCAAGATTTGGTACCTCTGATCCACCACTAGGGATCCACCCACAAAGTGAAAACACACTAGAGCATAGCTAGTGAATCATACTCACAATACTAACAACCATCATACACACTCCGACCATTTACCTTATTATAAACAAACACTTTTGAAAATGAATTAGGTACTTAACAATCAATAGTAGTAAACTTACGACTCAACCTAGGTGTAAGTCCTTTCAAATGCTCAATACCGGATAGAATTGATCATTTCTCACCTTACAAATTCGTACCTTGACAAAATATATCACCACGAATGTAGACTTACAATGAAAACTCTGAATTGTTACTCAACCGTATAACACAATCCCCTTATCTATCAATATTAGCTTATACCTTGATGATTTTTATGAAATCATGGATCTTCGCTTATCATCAATCGCAACTCCATCGATCTTACAATATCTTTTGCTAACAATCCAATCGTACTCATTACTAAAATCAAAAACAAAAACAAGCACTTATCTTCACGCTCAAGCTAATGTCTGCACACTCCTCTCTCAAGTCTTTTTCAATAGTTTTTAACCCATCTGATGGACCCATAACACTATTACCATAAATAGCTACAACAAAAGAATGAAGTCACGCTTCTTTGAACCCAATTATCACCCTTCTGAATATATCTCTTTAGCCTTTGCAATCAAATAAAATATTCTTGCTCTCGCCTCTCTCTAAGGTTGTTCTACCTCCCACCGTTTTTCTTCATTATGACTCTAGATCTTTAATTTCTATTCGAATGGTGTCCCACCATCTCTTAAGACTTTCCATACAACAACGTTACTCACCAAATATTAGAAAACCATAACCTTAGATACTCGCAAGTCGTAATTACTATACTAAAATTCGCTTAACCAACAATTTTATTCTATAGTTGCATCCCGTCACAATCCATCATGAACTCTTATTACCATTACGCTCAGTCAGCCCTACCTATCACCACGAAGCCAACCTTTCATCAACACGACACCTCAAACTCAGGTATACTCATAAAATTCAGAGGGCTAACCCAATTTTTAGGCGCACTTTCTTACCAAAATACTTCAATCGCCTTCACCAGAGTATACTTAATGGAAATTTCTTTATCCATAAGCTCACCATTCCAGTATTAATCCATTCCTCTATGGATTAAGATAAAATCATCAATCCTCATACTACCCTCCTTCTTCTTATCAAACAAGACAGGAGCACCCCACTTGGAAACACTAGGACGGATGAATCCTTTATCAAGAAGCTCTTCGATTTGAGCCTTAAGTTCTCTTAATTCTGCTGGAGCCATACGATACGGAGGGATGTAAATGGGGCGAGTTCCAGTTTCCAAGTCAATGCAGAAATCTATATCTCTATCCAGAGGCATACCAGACAAATCCATAGGAAACACTTCCTTAAACTCAGACACCAGAGAAACAGACTCAATAGTGGGAGACTCAACCTCAACATCCCAAACATGAGCCAAACAAGCCAAACAACACTGCCCTACCAGTTTCCTATCCCGAATGGAGGATATGATCTTAGCTAGTTTAGGCTTGTACACCCCTTCCCACTCTAATCTTTCCCTACCAGGGATATCTAGAGTTACCGACTTAGTATTACAATTAAGCCCAGTATAATAGGGTGACAACCAAGTCATGCCTAAGATTATATCAAGTTAGTCATATCTGTCATAACCAAATCAACCCAAATCTGAAAATCCATAACCACAACAGGACAACACGATACACATGAGTGACTATGACTGACTATTCAACTGGGGTAGAAACATGGATGGGGGCATCAAGTATATCACAAACCACATCAAATCCCAAGGCAATTGAACTAACACATACAAATAAGTAGAACCCGGATCAAACAAAAAAATAGTCATCCGGGCACAGACAAGAGTAGCTCTTGTGACCACGGCATCACACCCTCAAACTCGGTCTTGCCCGGAAGAGCATAAAATTGAGCCCTGTCCTCTTGATGGGCAACCTCATTGCCTGGCTGCACTACTCCTCTACCTGCATTACCATTTCTCCCGGCCTCCACGGCCTCGCTAATTTCCTCCTATATGCCCAGGTCCTCCACAATTTTAACACACCTTATAACTTAAATTCGATTACCGAACAATGAATTAGATCGCGAGGGTTAGTTTAGGTACTATTCGGGGTCCATAATTGTGACTAGGGGAAAATAGGGAAGACAGGTTGAGGTTCTACCTCGCCTCATCCCGCTCTGGCGGGAAAATTTTGACACTGGCAGCCTCGCCTTGGCGGGAAGAATCCCACCCCAGCGGCCATAACGAAAACAAAACCCCTGCTAATAATTTTTCTGGGGTTTTTTTTTTCTCTAAATTTCACAAAGGTTCCCAACTTTACTTAGCAATTTTAGAAAAATCCTCATAACTAGGATAATCATTGTCTACCCCCAGTCAATCCCAAGATATACGAACCAATTCATTCTTGTCAATTCAGCACCACAACCCACACATCCCCAGGATACACCCAGACACTCACATAATCCTTAGTCAAGATCTTCCTTTCACAACGAATTTCACGATACTAAAGTATTTACAACTTGCATAACTTCAACGACCAAGCCAACATATTCTACATATCAAAGTTCAGACACACATTTATTGTGCACATAATCACCTCATCATATTCAAGCAATTATAACTTCATATTCACAGTTAATTCAGACAACCAGAAGCACGCATTCAAAGTTTCCAAGATACAATATACAGATAAGTCCAAATTCTTAATTAATTATTTCGCTCAATGGATGACCATTCCTGATCATCCATGCATTCACACCACCCCTAGGGCCAGATACCAATTGGAACCTTCTCAATTTCCAATTTGCTTTGCTTGTGGCCCCTCAGTCGTGACCACGACATCTAGTTCACTTCGTTGAGATACTTATTGGAATCGGGAGATACCAATTGGACTCAACTCATACCACAAGCGACAATAGTAGCTAGCGAGCCCCACCAAAATGCTAATTTCAATCACAGAACTTGGTCAAACCCAATTCTTAACCGCCTCAATCTTTAACTGATGATAACTAGACCTTAAATCAATCTTAGAGAAAATCGATGCACCTTGCAATTGATCAAAAAGGTCATCTATCCGAGAAAATGGATACTTGTTCTGAATGGTGACCCTATTCAACTGTCGGTAGTCTATACACATCCTCTCTTACTAGCGATGGTGTTACCACTTTTGTTGCTCTAGTTCGGACCATAGAGTGAAGGAGGAAAGATACCAATTTGTATCACCCAGATACCAATTGGATTCAAGTCATAGCACGAAGGAGTAGAAAGAAGTGAGTTTTTCCTAAAGTCCTATAGCCTATCGAAGAAAAGTACAGACGTCATCGTACCGTTCCGCAAGACTCTACTAGACTCATTTTGGTACAATGAGATCAACGAACCTAGAGCTCTGATACTAACTTTGTCGCGACCCAGACCGTCGTGATTGGCACCCACACTAACCATCCGGTGGGAGAACCACTACTACAACCCAAACTAAGCAACTAAACCAAAACTACGGCAATTGAGTTACGAAAGCAAATTAATTAACTAAACAAATGTTGAACTAAATATCTAGAACCTGAAAGTCATTGTACCAAAACTCTACTAACGACAAGTCTAAGAACAAGGGGTACAACCCCAAAACTAAATAACACCTTAACAAATAGTCTGAGTCCGAAAAGGGTGGACTTAAACAAGAGAGATCCATGGCAGCCCAAAAGAATTGGCTCACCCTTTATTCCGGTCACGCTCATTAGTCACCTAGCTGAAGTCTATCAATAGCCACCTGAAGATGCCCTGTACTCAACAAAGAAAGAGCAAGTGTAGTATCAGTACACAACCACAACCACAGTGTACTTGTAGGATCACACGGCTATCCCAATAAGTGAAACACATGCAAGTAACCACAACATTATAAACATGCATATACCGAACATATACAATATTATTCATATTTTCAGGATCAATGTAGCATCCAACATTTTCAATAATACACATTGGTTATCAATTTAGTGCAACATACCGTCTTCCAATATCAATCATCATTAGATATGAACGTAATCATTATAAGTAGATACACAACACAATTCAACGGTCCTCTCATGGAACCTCATTCAATGGTCCTCTCATGGAACTCAAACCCAAACTGTTAGCATACCGGTTCGTGGTATCCGATCCAAGTTAGTGTGCCAAAACGTGGCAGCCGATCCCATGTTTATGCCGGAACGTGGCAATCGATCTCATATTTATACCGGAACGTGGCAACCGATCCCAGTTAATTATGCTGGAACGTGGCAATCTGATCCTATTCACACACCACAATCACACACACAAGTACATCATCAAGATCATACATTCAAGTTATGATTTCATGGCAATGATATTTCATCTATCTCATTTACAACAAGTCTGATCAACATTGCAACATTCATACATATACAAGTATCATAATGAAGCAAGAACAAACATACATCACACAAACATAGAATCACATCCATCACCTACCTCGAATTCAAGTTTGAATCCCCTAAGACATTTGAATCCTCCCTCTTTGGATTCTTCTCGCTTGTTCGTGGTCTAAAAACATACAAGTAACACAAGGATCAACAATCAAAGGTCTAATTATCCGGATTATAACAAACCCAATAACCCTAGACCAAACCCAAGATCCTAATACCCAATTTAGGGTTGTTTCCACCATAGAATCTTTAACAAAACCCTCCTCCATCAATATTCACCCATTCTATTCAGTTCTATGGATCAAAAAATGGATTCAGGGAATGAAAAGCTTACCTTTGGCCTCAAGAATGGTGAAAAAGGAGTAGGAGCCGCCTGGGGGTCGTTCCTTAGATCTAAAATTCGAAAAGTGCATAATGTGGTCGTTTAGGGGTTTATTGACGACCTTAATTCGCGCTGAGCCCGCCACAACGGCCACCACCCCGCCACAGCGTCCCCGCAAATCGACAAAACCCAGCCCCAAAGCGGCATTCTCGAGATAGAGAGTTATTTCAAAAAATTCAAAATTCCCATTTCACAACACACCTCTAACCCTCGATGCTCAGTAAATACCCTTTACACTAAGATCGATTTCGGGAGTTCTACTCACCCGAATTCAATTCCGTAAAGTCGTAGGGATTCCTTAACGAGTTATCTAACTACTCATGTAATAAAAAAAATAATTAACTCACCTGGTTGTTACCAAATTTACCTACACCTTAATGACTCCGATTTCGTCTAAATCTGGACTAGGTTGGGAAAATTCAACTACTACGAAAAAGATTTCTGACCCCTATTATTTCTCCATTGGCTTTTCCATAACAACAGAAATCAGGTCGTTACATTTATATCTTCACAAACAAAAACTAATAATATTAAATGTATGATTACAACAAAGAAAGAGTTGTAATTATATTAGACATATCAAATTATTTTACCTTGTAAAATCAAATTATGCAAGAATGTCTAACCATTTTCATTATAAATATATCTCCTATAATCTGCAAATTATGATCAAATAAGTTAAAAAATTATCTAGCAAAAGAAGAAAAAGATAAAAATTAAGGAGAAAATTGCATTTAATCATAAGTCCTCCTACACATATAATCATTTTTGACAAAACATAAATAATCCAAAAGGAAATAATATAATAGAAACATTACTTCTTAAGCACCTAAAAACTAAAATAAAGAATAATCAATCTATATAGCTCAAAATCCATTAATCTCCATCTCTGGATGATTTCATTTCATCCTATATACAAGAGTCAAGAAAAATAATAACAAATTATTAGTCCTAAAATGAATCTCCATTTTTATGGTTATAAAGAGAATCACAAAGATAACAAACCAAAATAATCTATCCAGAAGAAACAAAAATATGCTTTGACATATTATCTTTACTTGCTAATTAAAAGCAATATATGAAATCATATTTGGAAAAGATAATGCACCTCTAAGCTTAAAAAATATTATAACATGTCTGCCACTAATTCTCTAACTGAAGATGACTACAATATAACACACAATTTTAGTGTGATTTTACAGTGTTAATATAACCTTCTACATTAAATAATTAGAGGTTATGAATATGAAAGGCTTGAGAGGTTATGAATATGAAAGGTTTGGGAGTTATGAATATTATTAATACTAATTTAAGAATATAATTTATATAATTGAAGAGGTATAAGTTAAGAAGATGATTTTGCAAGAAAAAAATAATTGAAAGAAATAAGAAAAAATGTCAAGAAAAGGAGAAAAACAATAAATATGAATGGAGGCCGTAGAGAGGTGCCATATCACCTTTTCTATGTTCCTCCTTTATATATATATATATATATATATATATATATTAATCATTACGTAATAATTAAAAATGACAGGCCAGCTCCAAATATATATGATCTCTAATTTTAGTATACATATAAGTTTTATTATTTTTATATTAAAATTTTATAATGCCTCTAATTATAAGATAACATTATGAAATATTAAATGATATCATGAACATGACTATTAACATAATTTAGGGTTTGTGATCAATAAAAATCATGAAAGTAAGGAAAATAAAGACAATTAAATATCAAATAATTTTATGAACATGACTATATTAATATAATTTATAAGTTATATGATCATCAAATGTCATGAAAGTAAGGAAAATAAAGGCAATTAAAATTTTCTATTAAAGAATATGAATAAATGAAGGAGTAGTAATTGACATATTTATTTTTGTACAATAATAACAAATATATAAACAAATAAAAATTATCAAGAAAATGAGAAAAAAGATAAATATGATTCTTGGCAAAAAAAAGTGTCATATCAATTTTCTTCTAGATAATTTATATGGTGGTAAAGAAAGTAGATTGAGAGAAACAAACAGTTTTACTAAATTATTTGTATCCTAACCAAATACTTTACATTTTGAGTTCGGACCCAACAAATCATAATAGTGATCTCTAAAAATCTCAAAACTTGAAAACTTCTAACAATAATAATAATCCAAATTAAAATATGAAGAATGCAAAGTTACATATTAATAATCAATTTTCTATGAATTATACTGTATCTTGAAAATTACAAATCAATTTTACATTCTCATGTTCTATCATTATAATTAATAAAAATTGATCCACATAACTACAAAATTATGTACATACTTTCTTGAGTAGCATATATGTATATGTTAACTCCATTTTCTACTTTTATTTTCAAAAATATCTTGACTTGAATACACAATAACTTAACCTTACAATTACAACACAACAACAACAACAACAACAAAAAAAGAAGTTAACTAATCAAGTAAAAACTTTAAAGAATATTCAATTATGAGTTGAAGAGGAAAGAAGGACAATGTTCTCAACATAACATAATTCAATTCTCCAAAACCTACAAAGAGAAGAAGAGAGTAAAAATAATCAGATTCTTTAGTAACTACAAAAATAAGTAAAAAAAAAATCTTAAGAAACCATAAAGAGAAGCAAAAGAGAAAACAACCACATCATTTTTGTAACATCTCGCAATTTGAAAGAACTAGAAAGAAGTTAAAAATTGGAAATAGTCCTTTTTGGAAGGAATATAAAAATCTGGAAATTTGTGAAGTGTGTTAAAGTTGAGTTTTTGGTCAACTTAAAACGACCATAACTCCTAGCTCAGGATGAGTTAGGTGTGTTTCCAGATATCGTAGGAAATATCTTGGAATAATATTTCCAACGCCGCCGAGTTTGAGCGATTCCGAGTTCGTATAAGTGAGATATCCCCATTGGAAGTTGGGCTGTTCAAATAAGAAAATGTCCAATCCGGATTTTTAAAGGGTGTTTTGGTCTTTTCCATACCCTATAATTTTAATTCGTTTTTAAGTAGATTAATTGGGGTAAAATCAGATTTTAGTCAGTTTAGAAAAGTAGAAGTTCACGCTAGGCCTTGGAGAAAAGAGAAAGGAGAAGAATTTCAAGATTCGTCGTCTTCGTAAGGAATCGCTTGTGGATTTCGTCAAGGGGTGATCCCTACGAGGTATGTGAGATCACATAGTATTGGGTTAGTTCACCCATGCGCCAAACATGTTTAATTCAGTGATTTTCATCCTAAAAGAGTTAGAATTTGATGTTCTTGAGTTGTGTTCTTGAGATTGCTTTCATTCTTGAACTTATATGTGATTGATGGGTTTCTTGAGACGTTTTAGCGATGTTAAGAGTTGTTTCGAGTTCGATTCTAGTGTACATGTTTTGGGTATCTGAATCTAAGAAGGTATTGAGAAAAAGAATAGATTAAAAGCGATTTAGGATCAGAAAACTAGTTGAAAAGTTTGTCGGGTTTGCCTGGGAAGGGGATGGCGGGACGCACCCCCGTAGCGCCCGAGGGGCTGACGCGGCGCGCCAGAAGTGCGCCTGATTAGAGCCCCAGTAAGTTGGGGCTGGCGCGGCGCGCCAAGGACAGGCCCGGATCATCGTTTTCCACCATTTTTTTGTCGTTTAACGCGTTTAAGTCCTTCTAAAGTGTACTAACACTTCCTATTGATTCTAACTACTCTAAATGACTTCTAAACATCTAGAAATCATCCAGAAACATGAATCATAACCTTGAATTCATAAATTCAAATTCAAGAAAAGTTAAGAGCCAACTCTAGGAAGTTCTTAGAGTCTTTTCAAGAAGTCTTTTGCAAATGCTTTTAACTTTGTTTTAAGACTTAAAGTTCAAGTTGAGTAAAGAGTAAAGAGTAAAGATTGAAGTTCATATCTCAAAAAGTATATGAGGACTATGTATTCCCAAAGGGTTTAAAATGTTTTCACATTTAAACAAGAAAGGAAACATTGATTTTCAAAGAGTCTTTGAGCTAGTTTTAGTAAAGAGTAAATGCTTTCACAATTAAGCAAGAGGGGAAACTTTGATTTCCAAGATAACCTTTGAGCTAAGTTTTTGAGCAATTCTCTCAAATTACAGAAAGAAGTATGTTTTTAAACAAAAGAGCTAGTATTATATTTTGGGAGTAGTATTGAGCACCGATATGGGGGAGAGTTCAGACAACTCCCAGCCCCAATAAACCATGTAGCCATCATAGGTAGAAAAGGGTCATACTTTTTAGATGATTCCTTTAGTGCTTTTTAGCATAGACTAGTGGATCCACTTAGTAGTTCAGGTTCTATACCCTCGGCAAGGTATAGGACGGCCTTGGCAGCGTGAGGCAAAACGTTGTATCATCACAATAGCTCTTAAGTGATGGTTATTGGTTAGAGAAACTCCCATAGAAGTAATTGTATTCTTATATACACAGTTTATTGTATTTTTACATACATTTCAAAGTTATATGTATCTTTGCATACACACAGAGTTGACATCATATTTTTAAACAACTTTTCTTTATATTGCACTTGTTTTAAACTGCTTTATATTGAAGTGAGTTCAGTTATGGCAGGCTCTTGCAAGAAATCTGTGGGCAGGCAAAAGAACTTGTTGTCCGTCAGGCAGGAGTGCAGGGTGAGCTCACACTCGAGAAATTCTTAAACGCCGTCAGGGATCTTGCAGACGTGGACGAGTTTCAGTTCCCTTCAAGCTTAAGTTATGGTTAGCATTCCAACTCGCATACTCATGAGGTATATATGAATTGTTATCGTACATTAGAGATTAAGATTCTAAATGGGTTGCAATATCAAGGAACTAAACTAAAATTTTAGGTTTAAAGAACCCCTCAGAAAAAGTTCTAGATTAAAGAAATGGCTCGGGTAGAACTTCGTCTGTTTGAAAGGTTTAAATTATCTCATACCTTGGGGTAAGCCTATGAGTGTCTAACATGCTAATAATAGTATGTTATGAATTATTATTATAGCACAAGATTCGTATGTTAACTTTTGATGTCAAGAAAATTAGCAAAACTAAGGTCGGCAAAAGTTATCGATGTTTCTCTAATAATATTTTCTTAACTTTGGGTCAAATGTCTTGGATTGTCTTCCAATATATAAAGAGTTAGAACGCCCATGACCTATCAAATCAAAGGCCTACGAGTAGTTTGCAACGTACAAAATCTTGTATCCAACCGACATCGGAGTAAAAAGTTATGAGGATTTTACCGCGGACTGTCGGGGGCAATCCGGGTGGGGTAAAAAATGTGGTATGTTGGCTTACTCGACATTTGAAGCCATGGAAACATTTTTTTTCACTCCCTAACCAGAAAGAAAGTTTAAGAGAGGGTTCTAATGGAGTTCTTGCATAAGGAAGGTTAGTTTTTGACGATTTCTATATTAAAGATTTCCACCGGTGCCTAGAAACGTGATCTCTACTGGTGGCAATCATTTTCCCCTTCAATTAGCTGCGTTTGGAGCTAGTTTTTTAAGATATAAATAGGTAGTTATTGGTGTTTCTTCAAAGTTTACACTTGGTAAACTAAAGTAATCATCTCGGGACTTTTTTATGAGGTTCTACGGATGTTTCGTCAAATTAAGGCCATATGGCAAATCTGCCGAGTTAAGCTCAATTATGAATTGTTTATAGGTGCGTACCAGTTGAATATGCATAGTGTTTGCAAAGCCTAGGACATAAGGAACATCTTTCGTGAAGAAACTACAGTCGTTCGAGCGTTCATTGGAAAGGTATGTTAA